>WWET01000230.1:769564-785249 GCA_011038615.1 Limnodynastes dumerilii
ATTGTCTACCGTCGGGGGGATCTAGTCTTATAATGTGCATTGCGATAATCAATGCGGGAGATGATTAGTATATGAATGAGAGTTTCAGCAGTGTCTTTTTTTTTTTAGATATTTGTATATTCTGGAAATGTTTTTTAGATGTATGTAACAAGATTTAGAAACAATTTGCATGTGGGGAACAAAGGACAGTTCAGAGTCATGTGTTCAGCAAAAACTAAGGGGCCTGTGCTCCCCTACATCTCCACCATTAGTGTAGAAGTCCTGGGCAGAAGCTTGAGGGATCTCTCACAAACTCACTTAGATGTTTGATCTAGGTAGGTCAATACAGGATAGCCACATCTTTAGAGAGATTTGTGGATTCAGCAAAAGAGTCACAGATGAATTTTGGCCATTCATCAGACTTATTCAGCATCAGGAGGATCCTAGGACAGTTAATCTGGGCCTGTTTAAAATAACTAGAAAAAACCTGGCACTGACTTTCCTATTTTTCTCTCATATGAAAGAGATTGTAGGGGAAGCGTGGCTAAGACTAGATAAGAGGTTTCAGAGTGGATATCAGTAAGTGGGAGTTTCTGCCAAAAGTATATGAACCTGCTGGACGGTTATACTTATTACTTATACAGTACTAGAAGTAGCCTCTCTAAAAGATGGGACAGACTGAAAATGTATATTCTGCTGCTGGTGTTGCGTGGAGGCCGGTGTTAGTGTTCACCAGGGTGTTAAAGGCCATGGTTCAGTAGTCATACCGTTTGCTGTAAATGTTTTTCTTTTACTAAGATTTTTCTTTCTCCCCAAGGTGGTGTCAAAATTTCATCTTTATTAAGCTATTCTAAAGCTGGCCATACACTGGGTCTATTATCGATCCCAGCAGGGGATGTCCCGATAAATGGGGCGATTTCTTGCCAGGAAACATTTGAATACCAAAATTGTTAAATCATACACTTGTAGTATTGTAGTTTTAAAAACTACATTAGAAGCTATTGAGGAGAAAAGTGATCTACAAGTCACAATTTCATGTAACTTAAAGGTAGGTAAGTAATGAGAAAGGCAAGTAAGATGCTGGCTGCATAGGGAAAGTCCACATATACGCAATCTACACATGGAAAAGATACATAGATTACGTTAAAAATTTACTGCGCAGTAGCCAAAAACGTTAAACTCCGGACGTATATGTTATACGTCCGGGAGTATACATACAGCCCCATATATCCAAAAGGATATTTATACATTAGACATTGTACTAAGAAGGGTAACTAAAATGGTGCATGGCATGTGTCACAAAACATATGAAGAAAAACTAGAGGAACTAAACATGCATAGCTTGCAAAGAGGGACTGGGTATATGAGGGCAGCTTTAATTATATCAAGGGGTGTTACCAGGTATGGTGGCAAGGAAAATGATGCGCATAAACTGGAGGGTGGTAACATTTAGAGGAAGTATGCATAAAAATGTACTTGAAGTTTATTGACAAGTGGAAAAGTCTCCCATCAGATGTGGGAGAGGATAACACAGTAAACAATTTACACATGCTTGGGATATGTATAAGGATATCCTAAATCTTAAACTAAATTAAGGTTCAAATAGCATCTGGGGTCAGTATAGTTTAAAAAAAAACAGCTGGTTAGACTAAATAGGTAAAGTGGCTCTTATTGGACCGTATGCAGAATCCTATAGCATATACGTCCGGAGTTTTGCGGTTTTTACTACTGCACATGCGCAGTAAATTTTTAACGTAATCTACGTATCTTTTCCTTACATAGATTGCGTATATGTGGTCTTTAAGACTATGATTAGACTATCATGACTATAACTATAACTACAACTATGTTGTTTAGTTGTCAACCATTTTTGTTCTCTCTATTTTAGTATAAATTCTTTATTTATGAAAACAAACAAAGATACAGACCATAGTCATTATACAGTGGCTAGAACCTATAAGCTGTGACCGCCGTATATAGCCTGGGTCCAGCCAATTTTGCTTATGTAGTCAAATACAATATTATAACAACAGATGATCTGCATAGCATAACAATAAATCAGCATAAGAAGAAAGGAAACACAAAGGAGAAAAAAAGAGACAAAAGAGAGGGAAGAAGATAATAGGAAAGAGGCGGGGGATGGGAAAGGTCGCGTACCAGAGGCATGCTTCAAAAAGCTGCGTTGAAAATGACCTTTGACCGAGGTATAAGAGGGCGTGATATCTAGCCTCTACACTGCATTCACTAGGGGGGACACATCCAGATACATGATCCACGGGAGCCAGGTGGTTAGATATTCTGAGAATTTGTCTGTCGTGGACAAAATAATTTCCTCCATGGACCTATAGATCTCCACTCTCTTAGCCCATTCGGATATTGATGGTGTGGACGTGGATCGCCAATGTACTTGGATGACGGCTCTCACGGCGTTGCTCAGGTGTGAAAGTAAAGAGTGTTTGAGGGAGCCGATAGGTTCAGGGGGAAGTGAAAGCAGCCAGTATTTTGGGTCCGTAGGGATCCCAGCGCAAAAAGGGGTAATTTTCGGGCAGCTCCACCAAATGTGTGTAATTGAGCCTATTGCTGTGTTGCAGCGCCAGCATAGTGGGGAGACATGAAGGAGAAATGAGTGGAGCATTTGGGGCGTCCTATACCACCTCGTTAGAATCTTAAGCTGTGTCTCCACCACCGTGAGACTACGGAAGCATGAATGGGAGAATTGAAAAATCTGCGACCATTCGTCTAGTGTCGGAGGGACGGTTAGATCACGTTCCCATGACTCCGTATAGCGGGGGATATTTGAATAAAGATCTGTAAAAAGTAGTCTGTAGATGGTGGAGATAGTATGTTTCGGCGAGTTGGTTTTGGTACAGAGCACCTCAAATGCAGTGAGCTTCCTCTTCATATACATGGAGTGTTTGGAAGATGAAAGGTAATGGCGGATTTGGAAATAGGACCAGATCGAAGAGGGCGGGAGGAAGTGCTTGGATTGAAGCTCCGGGAATGTGGGCAGGGAGCCATTATGTAATTGCTGGTGAATGCGTGAGAGCCCAACAGCTGTCCAATCTGCCAGATTGCGGGGGTCCATACCTGGAGGAAAGTCTGAGTTGTAGCATAAAGGGGTTAGAGGTGAGTGGTTTGAGGAGATTGAATCTCTCAGACGCACTCGTCTCCACACCTCTAAGGTTGGAGTGATGGTTGGGTGGGTTATTGTATCAACTGTGGGGAGCCATGGCAGTAGTCGCATAGGTGTCCGAGAAAAGCAGTCCTCGAGGGCCGTCCATTATTTCCTCCCTGATAGGGAAGACCAATCAACAATTCTCTGGAGATGTACTGCCCGATGATAAGCCGACAAGAGAGGGGCCTGAAGGCCACCTGCGCTCTTCAGGCGAAACAGAACGTCCCTCCTGTACCTAGGCCTGCCCCCACCCCAAATAATGTACACTAGAGAGTCCTGGGCTAATTTAAAGAATGAGGTAGGTATATGTATGGGCAATGCTTAGAGGACATAAAGGAATCTAGGAAGGACATTCATTTTCAGGGTGTTTATCCTCCCAAGCCAAGAGAGCTTGTTAGCGGTCCAAGATACGAGGTCCCTTTTAATTGCCTCCAGGAGAGGAGGGAAGTTCTGCTCAAAGAGTTTGGTGCAATCCTTTGTGATGTTAACCCCTAGAACCCCTAACCCCTAGCGGATATGAGAGGGCTTCCAAGAAAACTTAAAACATTGACCAAGAGCGGCTGCGTCCGTATCATTAATATGTAAACCCAGGGCCTCTGATTTCAAGCAATTAATCTTGAAATTAGATAGCAACCCAAATTTCGTAAACTCCTCCAATAAAATCGGCATCGAGGAATTCGGGGTAGTGATAAAAGAGAGGACGTCGTCTGCAAACAATGCAAGCTTGACCTCCTCGCCATCCACAAAGATACCATGTATATCTGGGTTGGAGCGAATGGTCCTAGCCAGCGCCTCAATACATAAGACAAATACAAAGGGGGAAAGTGGACAGCCCTGGCGAGTCCCATCAGTGATTCTGAAGGGGTCTGAAAGGGTACCATTAATCTTAAGCCTGGCTCGTGGGGAGGTGTATAAGGCCAAGACCCAATTTAAGAACGGAGGACCCACACCCATGCGGAGCAGGACCCCTCGCATGAAATCCCACGCCACCGCGCTTTTTCCGCGTCGGTGGACAATAGGACCAATGGAATTTTGTGAGAATTGGTACAATGAACTAAATTAATGGTTTTCGTGGTATTGTCCCTGGCCTTGCGGCCTGGGACAAATCCCACTTGGTCAGTGTGAACTAGGACTGGCAGAAAATGTTGTAGCCTGTTGGAAAACAGCTTAGCAAAGAGTTTCATGTCGATGTTTAGGAGCGAGATGGGTCGGTAGCTCTCGCATCGGGTAAGGTCCTTCCCCTCTTTCGGCAGCAAGGTAATGTGGGCCTCGAGGGATTGTGGGGAGAAGGGAGTGGAGTCTGAGACTGCGTTGAAGGCTCGCAACATAACAGGGAGCAGTTTGTCAGGGAAGGCTTTGTAGAATGCGTCTGTAAAGCCGTCAGGGCCAGGGCTTTTACTTGCTGGTGAAGCCTTAAGCGCAACCTCGAGTTCCAGTGGTGTAAAGGGTGAATTTAGGGCCTCACGATCCTCAGGGGAAAGTTGGGGAAAGTGACAGTCAGAATAATATTTAGTTATGAAAGTCTGTCGGTCCGATAGAGGATTGTCAGTAGTGAGTGTGGGTATGTTATAAAGTTTAGTATAGTATATATGAAAGACGGATGTTATATCACTGGGACTTTCCTACCCTGGGGGTCTAGAATGGTTTGAATGTAGGTTAGGGACCGCTGTGCCATCAAGGCCTTAGCCAGCATTCGGCCTGTTCGATTGCCCCACTGGAAAAATCTATTTTTACACTTCCGGTATGCAAAACTTATCTTATCATCAAGTAGGCGATTAAGTTCAGCCCTCGCGGCTGATAACTCTTGTAGGGTGGAGGGCGAGAGTGTGGTTTTATGTTGGGTTTCCAGGGTGACAATTTTGGTAAGGAGTAAGACCCCAATTGTATACAGCAACCTCGGATGACACATTTGAGCACCTCCCAAAGTGTGACCTGGGAGGTGTCCCGGTATCGTTATCAGAAATATACTCTCCCAATGTCTTTTCTAATTCAGTTTTACAATAGGGGTCCTGTAGGAGTCTCTCATTGAACTTCCAGGTCCACTCCCCAGGGGCTGGGCTGGGAGGAGTAAAAATGGCGAAAACTGGTGCGTGGTCTGACCAACTTTGGGGGCCTATGGAAGCGTCGCGGAGGAGGTGAAGGTGGTGGTGGTCAATGAACAGATAGTCCAGCCTCGTGTAGGTAGATGCGGAGTGCGAAAAGTAAGTGTAGTCATGTTCGTCGGGGTGGAGCAGGCACCAGGAGTCTAAAAGTTTGGAGTCATGAAACAGCCGTCTCATTTTTCTAGAAATATTTAAAGAGCGGCTGGCCGTTGTGCGAGAGACGTCTAGGTGTGGGTCTAAAGACCAGTTGAGGTCACCCCCCATGATAACTATCCCTTCTTTTTCCGCTTCAACCCGATCTAGGATTTTGGAGAGGAATGGTAATTGGCCAGTGTTTGGAGCGTATATGTTCACGAACGTGTAAGTTTGGCCATGGAATTTGCCTTTCACTAAGAGACCTCTCTCCCTGCCAAAGCATAGGACAGTGGTATCCGTAATGGGGAAACGCCATGAAAACAAGATTGCCACTCCCTTGCATTTACTTGTTGGGTACACCTGGGAGGGAGGAAGAAGAGAAGGAGCAGAAAAGGTAGGAAAGAGAAAGAAAACATTAACATAGGCATATCATTAGTAATAACATGACAGCTGTAATTGGGCCTATAAAAGGCCTTCAACCGGAAAACCGCAATTACGGGCATGGTGTTAGGGGAATACACCATGCACGAATAGGAGAATGCGGATATAAGACTAGGGGTACTAAGGTGATTCATGAAGTGATATAGCTACAATAACTCAGCCTATACAATGTAAGGAAAAACAATTATTCCAACGGGGAACTAGAGCTGCAGTAAACCGTTTTGGGTAGGGATATGTAGAACCAGGAAAGGGAATATAGTTACTATTGGCCATGGTCCAAAGTGTTTGGAGAGGGGTCTCGTCTATTGGCCCAGGAAATTAACATTAACTAAGTCCCTTAAATAACCCTGTGCGCGGTATAGCTAAAGAAATCACTATAGGTCGCGTGTAGAAGGGGTCAGGGATGTCACCTTTTTATGCTATGAGGTGAGAGTGTTAACAACATGGGGAGGGGTATGTAAGTCAAAACTCAGAGGGAAGTCTGCAAAACCTTCAAGCAGGGCATTAAGCTGACTCCACTAATCTCAGAGTCCCTTGGCCCCCCTCTCCGGGTGTGGAGTATCAAAGACACCGTCATAGAGTTCAGGTAGTGTCAGAAGTAAGGGCTGCCGCTTCCAAGGGTGGGTGCTGTTGCCGATTATGGGTCTTGCGTTGTTGCCATGGGGGTCGTTGTGGAAGCGGGAGCAACGGTTCCGTACCATATGATCCTGGAGCTCTGGATCCTGGAGAGTGAAAAGCTTCCCTTTGTGGACCACTTGAACACTGAATGGAAAGACCCAGCGGAATTTAAGATTGTTGCGGCGAAGTTCGTCAGTCAGTGGTCGGAGGAGGCGACGTTGGTGTAATGTGTACCAAGATAAGTCCTGGAAGATTTGAATGGGAGCCCTATCGAAATCGAGCTGCTCCTTCCGTCTGGTTTTATCAACGATCTCCTCCTTGACCCAGTAATAGTGGAGCCGGCAGATGATGTCTTGAGGGTGGTCCGTTGGAGATGGTCAGTGCGCGGTGGGCTCTATCGAAGAGTATGTGATTGTCAGGGTGCGCCTCTAGGACTTCATTAAAAATTTTTGTGAGGGCGTCTATTATACCTTCTTGGGGGACTTCTTCAGGCACCCCACGGATCCTTAAGTTATTGCGCCGACCTCTGTTATCCAGATCCTCTTAACTCTTTGCCTTGGTTATCCATTCGTCCCTGAAATTTGGAAAAGGCTGCAGATATCTCAACTCCAGCAGTTTCCAGGGAGGAGACCCAGTCACCTACTTGAGAGAGGTCGGTGCGGATTTCGGAGATCTGAAGCTGCATAGCATTTCTCAAGCGTTTTTCCACATCTTGCAAATCTTGCTTAGTGGTGACCGACTCTAGGCGTTTCAGGATTTCATGGAATTCTGGGTATTGGTCGCTACTGGGGAGGGGTGATCCCCAGGAGGCAGGTCCACTGGCCATCTCCATAGCCGGCTGCGCAGGTGGTGGGGGAGCCCCCCTGTGGCTCTGAGACCGGAGAAACTTGGCGGGTAGGTGTGAGGTACTGTAAGAGATCGGATTGCGGCGAGGTTGTCTTGGCGGTTTTGGAGACTTTCCGTGATGTTCCCTTCCCCATTTTCCCCATGGAAGTACAGGCCAAGCTAAAACATATAAGCTAAGGAGCGTAAGAGAGCATCAGAGTTTGTCACCTTTTTCACCTAAGATACATCTTAAGGATAGTGAGAGTTACATTTTACGCTGTCTGATGTGGATAGCACCACATGAGCAGAGCTAAAAGTTCACATGAGAGACGTGATTCCACTGGGGGCCACCAGGTGGCTGTAGAGGGCTTGCAATGGAATTTAATGACAGTCTTTTCCAGCACCTTTGGAGTAGTGTGAACAGGGAGATCAAGCTACAAGTGTAATAAAAAGATGCTCAGCTCGGATATGAGGGGGGGGGGGAGGGGGGTCAGGGTATTGAAATAGGACAACGTGAATATAGCTAAAAGTTCACAAGAGAGCCATGATTCCACTGGTAACTTAATGACAGTCTTTTCAAGCACCCTTGGAGTAGTGTGAACAGGGGGGTCAAGCTACTGGTGAAATAAAAGAATGCTCAGCTTGGGTATTTCCAGACTATGTAGAAGTGTTGCATCAGCCTCAAAGACTCATTCACAAGGTGGCAGTAGAGGATTAAAGATGTGGCTGGCTTGTTTTTTAGCTGGTGCAAAAGACCTGGCGCATGTGAGACACTTGCTGCACAGAATTTATGTTCCAGAAAGTGAGCACTTATTCTTGGTGGTAAAATAGGGCCCAGGGGGTAGACAAATGGATAGGGTGGGGAGTGGGAATATTCCCCACAAGGACCCCACGTTTATAAGGAGAGGATCTGGGGAGCACAAGCAGGAGGGTACTGATTGCCTGCAGCATAGTGAGGATAGGGGGCGAGGTACCTGACCTCAGTGATGGGCAGATGTCCGGAGGTCAGTGGCACTGCAGAGCGCAAGTGATGGAAGCTCCGGCCATTACAGGCCACGTGGAGGCATCAATGGCGGCAGCGGTATGAGTCCTGACCGCAACGGACCGCTGCTGGGCACTGCTGTGATCCTGCCTGGTCTGCCGGGGAGACGACGGAAGGGAGTCCTCCAATCTGTGCAGCAGGAGAGTGCACACCAAGGGATTCCCACCGGAGAGAAGCTAGGGAGTGCGCGCCGCGGAGTGAGTAGGCCTGACACCGGCCTGCCTCTCCTAGGGAATTCAGGATTCCCGCCGGGACAGCGGGCAGCTGGATCAATCCGGGCACTGGTAGGTCTGGAGGGACCCCGCGGTATGGGGGACACCTATAGCGGGCAAAATACCCCAATAAAAGGGCTAACTGAGCCAGGTGGAAGAAGAGCTCAGCCGGAACACATCTGCTATCCTCGGCTGCCAGGTCACGCCCCTCTATTTTAGTGTTTTAATTACACTGATATTATTGCCGAAATTGAGATTTTCAGGTGACCACTGTTCTGGTAAATTTAGCTGGAGTTGACCATGGCTTTATATTATATTAGGCTTCTATTGAGTAAATTAAAAAAAAAAACTATATGAGGCAAGTTGGAAAAATTTTATTTCCATGAATTCAAACCTTTGAACCTTTTTAAGTTGTAACTCTGGGATACAGGGGAACTCAATAAAATATCTTTCTGATGCCTCACATACCTTTCCTTTTTTATAGAACCCATAATGCCAGTTATATGCAACAATATTAATTATCGTGTCACCTAATAGCAGAATTTCATTGTTAATTACTGGCATAGACCATAGACAACTAGATGCAAGTGGGATAAATCCTAACTGTTTTTCTTACTTTAGTTATCATTTTACTAGAAAATCTATAGCTAACAAATAATTGATAACTGTTAGGATCAACCCTCCATGTCTCCCTTTTTAAAAGGGTTTGATATACCTAGTCAATAAACTTATTCACTAGCTATATGTTGTATATTTTTCTCTTTTCTGACACCTGATCAGAAAAGTATAGCATTCTATATAGGCTGTCTGATCCTTAAGGAGGCAAACCAATCCTGACCTTGACTTTAGGCTTGCCCTTGAGCTGCAGCAGCAATGGTTTGCAATGCAACAGGGACATTCCATATCTCCATCATTGTTAGTATTATTATATTTTTATATAAGCAACTTAGATGTTATTTCTCCCTAGGTGCTAGCTACCCTCTGAGTGAGACGATGGGGAAGATGATGTACTTTCCTTTAGAAAAATCAGTCCCATAAGTACATGTTTTTAAAGAGACAATTTTATCATCTTATATTGTACTTTGGTAGCTCTTCTGACAATAATGGAATCTGCCTACTTTGAGGAGTAATTTTGTGTTGGTTTTTTCCTGCATCAATAATCTTGATGCAAGATTGAACAAAAGTATAAACAAAACGGATTGAAATAGATGTTTTCAAGGCTTAATAAATACACAACGATTTATTCCTGAGTGTGTTAACTATGTAAAAAGCTAATTTGGTATCTTCTGAGAAAGATGTGGATGTTGTCTTGTTGAATTTTCTAACAAACATATCCAGTTCCTGAAATGATCACCCTCAATTCTTAATACTAATCAGAATGATCGGTTTAAGTGTGTTCAGATTTACACTTTCTTGCAGTACATTCTCCACCTCTTTCATTTTTATTTTTACTGGCTACTGTTGCCCAAATTATTGTTCTCATTAATGTTTTTGTTTCCTCTCAATTTCAACTAAATTGCCATTTAAAGATGTGTTTAACTTATTGCATTCAATCTTCATCTCATGCTCCTTCATGTGTATACCATTTATTAGTCAGTTTATTAAGATATTCAAGCAGCAGGAAATGCATGAGCTGTGGAAGTTGTGGAAGGCAGGGCCCTGTCCACATAGAGGACTGTGAATATGGCATGCTCTTTCTGCATGTGTCACAGGCAGTCTCAGGATGGGACTGAAGTCATTAGGAGTGGAGTAGACTAGGAATATATTGTAGTGGAATAAGGCTCCTGTTGTATTGATGTCAGTGTGGTGTCATATACAGTTCTGTTTATAATGAAGTTAGTAAATATCCTTAATCATTTTCTAGTTTTCTTCTTAAAGAGTTGTCTCAGAAAAAAATTTTATTTTATCTTTCTAATTTCTTCTGTTATGACGTTTTTGTTCTCCTTTTGTGTAGTTTGAATATTCTTACTTTCCATACAACTCATACCTATTTGCTCTAATCTTTCTCTGTGCCCCTTCCTATCTATCTTATATACATTTCCATATTGTTTTCATTTACTTCCCTCTTTCCCCCTCCTTTCCTTAGCACTAGCATTCTCCTCTTCTCTCACAGCATTGCGTGCTGTTCTCTCTCGTGGCTTGCCAGCAATTCAATTACAGAGACGAAAGATAGTGAGTCTCTGGCGGGGAAAGGGCCCTGACTGACAAGAAATATGACAGTCTACTTACAGGGTATTTATGCAGTTAAACTCACCCTCACACACCTGAATATGGGAAATGTCAGGCTTTGTAGGTTTAATAGCAAAACTATGAGTTTGTAAAGCTGCATTTGTTTGTTTATTTACAGGTTGCTACTATGCACCTGGATGTCATCTGTGTATCTGTGTAGACTGATTTAAATGTGTAGGTTTCTGTTTCTTCATATATTTGTATACAAAAAATGTAGGTAGAACCATGAGGCACCTCATAGAGTGATTACTTGCTTGTGTGTTATATATAATAATAATAATAATAACAACGTGTCATCATAAAGAAGGCTATGTTACCACTAACCAGCAAAGGTCCTTACAGTGCTGTGGTTATGGGTTCATTTCAGGCATGGATCACCACTGCGAATGACCCTTTTTCAAAAGGGCCGCTCTCTCCCATCCAGTTCTGAACTGACTTGCCCAGGCAGAAAAAAATTGCTATTGAGACAGCTGAAACTTATCTTTTGGCTGTCTCTACTTCTAAAACAGCAGTTTCTCAGCGGTGACTCCGTCCCATTTCCAGCCAGGGTGATATGTATAGATTTTGTATAGTCTCCTGCTGTTTCAATAGGTTTTTTTTTTCTGTTTTTTACTAGAGTCCAAAAACATATTGGTAAATTAATAGAATATCACAAAGTGGACTATACTGTAATCCAGTATTCTTTCCTTTAGGTTTTTGTCTCATTGTGAGACAAAAGCACCAGAATTCAGAGTTTGGAGATAAAATACTGTGTATGTTGGGGTAAGCAACAAGAACCATACAGTACAATCAAGGTTCTTGTTGCTTACCCCAACGTATACAGTTTTTTATCTCCAAACTCTGAATTCTGGTGCTTCACTTAACTGCCCCCATACAACAGAGGAGTTGTCCATACCCTCTCACTTCCTAACGAATGCTGTTAATTCTGAGTGAATAACAAGCAGAAGAGACCTTGTGAGTAGCTGAACCATTTATTCAGCCTGCACGCTCACTTTTTTTCTTTATCATAATTATTTCCAAGTCAGATCTCCTCCCTGATTTCCTAGAGGGCTTTTCACTCTCCAAACAACATCCCAGATCCAGAGGCCGTGATAATTCAAACCCCCAAACCTCACGGGTCCTGTACCTTTTCTTTTTTTTTTTTTTCTGCATTTCTTTTTCCAAGGACATTTTTATTACAAAGCTGATGAAATTTGCATATTAATTTGTTCCTTTCAATTTGTCTTTTTTTTAAGATTAGACGTGACAGGCGGGTAGCAGAGCTTGCGGTAGTCAGAGTGGATAAAACAGACGAAAACACACCGGGATTGCTGAATGGAGGCAGTGGGGAGGTTAAATTCACTGCTCTATCACTGTTATTTAACTCTTGTGCTCCCACAGGGAAGTTTAGCTTGTCTTTTCCCCGATCATGCATAGCACTGCTTCCTCCATTTTGTGATGACATTTATATGTCTAGTGATTTTAAGACATACTTTGCTTGCAATGTCTTTTTTGGCCAGGACCTGGATACTATAATCTTGCAGTGACCTATATTAAGCAGTCACCAACTAGTGTTGATTGTTGTGGGTTACTGACTATTTGCTTTGTCACTGAGATGTAGAAATAACCCTAAAAGGGTAGAAAGATAGAGGTGAGTGTTTGTTTCTTCCTAGAAGCATGCCATTTGGCAAGTAGCAAGAAATGGATTATACATGAAATGTTTGCTTTAAAGACTAATTTTTACCAAACAGTTTTATGTAAATCATTAAATATACAAATTCTTCAATACCCAAGCACCATATAGGTAGGTGTCCAATACAGGATTTCCACTCTTGCTCTGGCTAGTCTAAAAGTGACATATAAGAGGATCATTTCTTTGAATCATGCTAGCTGTGGCAGTGGAGAGAAGTTCCAATACTGGACCATTACAGGACTCTCAGGCATCAGCAGAGGTCATATAGGAAAGATTCTGGAATTTAGCCTATTTTAACTTATTACCAGGATTAATTTTTACATTTCTTTAATATTAAACAAAATGAAATACTAATTTTAATTTAAATAAGTATATGGACATGTAATGAAATGAAAATCCAAATATGAATTCATCCACAATACAGGCATTTTAAGAACATATGATTCAAACAAGGTTGCAGTCAATAAATTCAACATATCCATTAAAGACTTTAGAACACTAGGATATAGGTTTAAATAACTTAACAGTGTAATGCCTTAAATATATCCTAGACATTTTAACAAGCTCTGAGAATTCTGCAAGCAATAATAGTCTTATGTTGTAATAGCAATTGTATTTTTCTACAAAGAGCAAGCAGTTTGGAAGCTCAATCTCGTATATATCTCATTATTGGGTAAATTCCCTCATGTTACCTGCAATATTGACACATAGGCTTGCCTTTTCATTTAAATGATCACAGCTTTTACTAATGTAAAGGTAGTAAAGAGGCCCAGTAGCACTCACTGCAGTGGGGTTACCCAGAAACTAGGGAAATACTCTAGTGGCAGCTGCAGTACAGAGACCATGGCTATCTGCTGTTATGATCTTGGATGAAAACACAAGGGATCAGATAATGCAAACCAATGGATTTTATTGACAGAAAACAGTTAATACTGAAACAAGATATGACTATGGTCCAATAACATGTTAGAATGCTGGAACAATGGTGAAAAGTATACTGAAGAAATAAGTCCACAGATGACAAGAAACACAAGGTCCACAAGGACACCAGAGTCCTTGGGGAATGCAGGGGTGAAGCAGAAGTACTGGAGTCCTTGGTGAATGCAGCAATGAATATGTGGATACTGCAGCACAGAGACAAAGGAGCTGGAACACAGAAGCAGAGACCAGACAGGTCATTTGACATAACTTCAATGAATCAGCACAGGGGTGTGTGAGTAGCTTATTTAAATGCAGTCTGTACAGGTTTGTGGGATCTCAGGTAATGAGCTGCAATCATCTTGAACAGCAGCCCCTCAGGTGGAATTCAGAACTGCAATGCAGCTGGAGAGGGAGCACGGGAGGCCCCTCCGGAAGACGGATTTCAGATGCCTCCAGGAATTCCAAGGGGACCCCCAATGCTCACTAGAACTACTGAACAGAAAGAGTCAGTCCGAGACCATCCAGACCTTGAATATAATAATAGTCAGATTCATCAACCTCTGGAGACGAAGACCACACTGGCAGAGAATGATAGGCAGAAACCACCTCAGGAGACGGATGACGAGGACAACCTCACCTTTTAGATTTCTGGCAGTTTTAGCGCTGGACCGGACACTTGGAGGACCTGGACATGACAGATGAAGACTCGGACAACCTGAATACACTTAGAGACATGAGGATTGGAGGAAGACAGAGGCACAGAAGATCTGGATATTGAAGTGGAACCAGCAGAGTTGGATATGTAAAATTACTTGGTAGATTCAAGCATGGCAGACAGAGTGCTGGATATGGAATAGACATTTCCATCTGAGAAAGCAAATCTAGGAGTGGAGTTCCCCTCTGGGACGGCAACGATGGAGTCCCCCTCTGGGATGGCAAGGCTGGACAGCAGGCACAGGCACTTCTGGTTGAACAGCTGGCACAGGCACATCTCGCTGGGCAGCAGGTACATCTCGCTGGGCAGCAGGCACAACTCGCTGGGCAGCAGGCACAACTCGCTGGGCAGCAAGACTGGATACCCGGGTTGCAAGACTTGACACCCTGCCTGGGGTTGCAAGATCAACACCCCACCTGGAGACATGAAACACAGGGTCCACAAGGAGAGAAAACAGATATACCAGTCCTTGGTGAATTCTGGGGTGAAGCAGAAGTACTGGAGTCTTTGTTGGATGCAGCACTGAATATGTGGATACTGCAGCATATACCAAGAGACTGAGGAGTCCAGGAAAAACAGCTGTAGACACAGAGAATAGCTAAGACCATGAACCACTTGAGACACGAGGATAAACACGGAGACCACACAGAGACAAGGGAGCTGGAACACAGGAGCAGAGACCAGACAGGACATGCAACATAACTTCAATGAACCAGCACAGGGGTGTATGAGTAGCTGGATTAAATGCAGGGTGTACAGGTGCGTGGGATCTCACGTAACGAGCAGCAATTATCTGGTACACAGAGCAGAACAGCAGCCCTTCAGGTGCAATTCAGGACTGGGTCTAATGAAAATAAAGGTAAGAACAGCAGTTGATGAACCACTTGATGATAAAAGAAAAAATACTATATAATATTTGTATCAATTCAATAATCTATATCAATTCAATAATTGAAAAATATAAAGTGGAAATTACAGATTAAATAAAGAGTGGGAAAGAATAGTGATTGCAGCCATAAAAAGGGGCTGTGTTAATTCCCCAAAAAAGGATACAATGTAGACAGGAACACTATTCAGAACTTCAGAACTGCAATGCAGCTGGAGAGAGAGCACGGGAGGCCTCTAGTGGAGGAGAGGTCATGACACGGAATGATCATAATATCTGCTTGGCTCATCCCATTTTATAAGCAAAGCAGTGCTGACTTACATATGTCTTTTTGCCAGCTGACCAAAAGAAGAAGCTGCTCCTTCTGCAAGGTAAGTGTTGCCATCACCAGACACCTAATATGTTCCATATGTATTACATGTGTGGTATATAATGAGGCTGTAGATGGAACAAAATATAGAGAATATGAGGGGTATATTGGAGGTTTAAGATAGCATGTGGTGTATATTAGGATTTGAGAATGACATGCTACATAGAGTATATAGTGTGCCATTTCCAAATCCCCAATTATACCACACATATATTATAGTGTGTGCTATCCCAGTTTCCCTAATATACCCCAAATATTTTATAGTGTGTCCCATCCCAGACCCCTTATCTCCAAACTTTTAATTATACCTCACATGTAATACATGTAGAGTACTATAGGGGCCTGAAGAAGGCATATATATAT
>WWET01000230.1:791130-804886 GCA_011038615.1 Limnodynastes dumerilii
ATCCAGCATGTCTCCCCTGCTACCACTACCCTGCTCTGGACTGGTGAGTGGCCTGGAGGCCCCTACCCTATGCTTTGCTTGTCCTATCTGCATGGGCTGTGGATAGCTGTGGAGGGATACAGATAGTAAAAGGACCAGGGAGACTAACAGCCATAACAAGGGGCAGGTGAAGGCTGGCACTGTCAATGGGGGGCAGATGGAGGCTGTCAATTGGGGGCAGACATGGAGGCAGGCCCTGGCAATAAGGGGCAGAAGGAGGCTGGCACTGGCATATGGAGGCAGGCATATGCAATAGGGGGCAGACATGCAGGCAGGCACTGGCAATAGGGGGCATATAGAGACTGGCACTGACAATAGGGGGCAGACATGGAGGCAGGCACTGGCAATAAGGGACAGAAGGAAGCTGGCATTTGTATTTGGGGACAGACATAGAGACAGGCATTTGCAATAGGGGACAGACATACAGGCAGGCAGTGGCAATAAGGGCAGATGGAGGCTGGCACTAGCATTTGGGGGCAGACATGGAGGGAGGCATTGGCAAGTGGGGGCAGATGGAGGCTGGCACTGGCAATAGGGGGCAGACATGGAGGCTGGCACTGGCAATAGGGGGCAGCTGGAGGCTGGCACTGGCACTTGGGGGCAGATGGAGGCTGGTACTAGCAATAGGGGGCAGATGGAGGCTGGCACTGGCAATAGGTGGCAGAAAAAGGCTGGAACAGGCAGTTGGGGGCAGACATGGAAGCAGGCAATATTAATAGGGGGCAGACATGGAGACTGGCAATAATAATATGGGGCAGATATAGAGGATGGGCATATAAATCCTGGACAAATAATAAGGGGCAGACCCATGGATGGCTGAATAAAAGGGGCAGGTACTAGATCTGCTTGTATGAGCGGTGCAAGACACACCCACTTTCCCAGACATGCCCACTGGCAGGCCGCAAAATTTTGTTCCTCTTTTGAATTTTCAAATGTTGGGAGGTATGGCTTAACTGCTGTGTGCCCGTGCCTGTATATACTTGCACTTCAAATGACACAGTATGTGCGGTTCTGGTTCTCATGCAACCTGCTCCACATTTCCACTCGCATTTGAGTGCGGATTTGTGCTCTTATCTGGATCGAGGCCACTGAGTTCTCAAGACCCTACCCCTAGCCTAGGGAGGGTTTGTGGACAACTGGAACACCCTTTAATGTATTTGTCTATGCACAGCCTAACTGACTGAATTTTTAGAAGGCCCTGTCTAGTTTTCAGCCATGCTTCATAACACATATTACCTCTTTTTTTTTTGTTGTTTTTTTTTAAGCGTATCTAATAACAATGTAAGTGAAACTGGTTAACATTGTCTAACATGTTCTCTGCTCCACTCTTCCTATAGCAATCCTACAACACCAACATGTTCATTAAATACATGGCTCATTCATTATTAGCAGTCCACACTGTGACACCGGGACAATTCCTGTTCTGAAATATTGAACACATTTCCAAGCTCATGCTGTGTGTAACATGTTTGTAGAGGGAGGTGCAGAAAAGCTAACCCCCCCCCCCCCCCCCCCCCCCTCCCCTCCCTCTCTTCTCTGCCGTCTTTTACAATTCATCTCTTTCCTCTCATAGCTGCGAGGCCTCATTGGGGATACATACATTAAGCCCTTTAAATCGTTTATAATAAATCTTTGTCTAAGGCTCATTTTGACAGTCTCTCTCTCTTTCCATCTCACTCTCTCTTTATCTGACCCTTTTAAAAGAGCTTCTTTTAAAAGAGAATCCTCAATAGTCTGTTAATCCACTGGGTGTACTGACAGAGAGAGCAGACAGAAAGAGACAAGAAAGGCAAAAAGATACAGCCCCAGGAAATATACACACGCAACACAGTGCATTTACACAGAGCTGGTGCAACCAGACTGCTTATTAACCTATTTCCTGCCAACACAACTTAGTTTTACCTTAACTGTCACACATTAGTAAGTGGCCAAGATCATTTACATTATTATTTCTCAATAAGCCTCTTTGGCTGCTGGAGGGTTAATCATTTTGTAGGCTTATTTGTTAAGTCTATTAATACATATTTATGCTGCATGAACATATTAGCATTTTAAGCACATAAGCTATATTCTATAGACAGAATTGTCCCTGTTATTGTCCCAAAATGTAGTTGGAAGACAATCTCCAATTATATGTGCAGATCAGCCAGATATATGGTTAAGCTGAGCACACACCACAGCGTTTACATCAAAAAATTGTGTCAATCATTCAATAAAAGACTGCAGTATCATCTTGGTGTGTATGCTCCTGTGATCAGGTGTGATTGCATCTGATGGCAACTCATGTCAGTGGGTTTACATGAATTGGCATGCTCACGGAGACTTTCAGACATTAAAATCATTACATATATCGCATATGAGGAAATTTTATGTAGTGTGATCTTAAATTTGAACGATATACACAATGTACCTGATCAACCAGTTTTTCAAGCATTTGTCAAATTGCTGGATAATCATGCAGTGCACTGGCAGAATATGAAGCACTCCCTTGGCATGACCACTCCGGTAGATATTAGTGATTGTCATCACCAGGACTGTTTGGTGAAGCTCTCTCCATTAAACATGAACACAGACTGTACAAATACCACCATTGTCTTTCTTTTGCGCATAACACATCAGCAACAGTCCTTTATTAATAAAAAAAAATGTCTGTTCAGGCTCCCTGTCACGGTGTACATACTTGAACTGGTTTAGATATAAACAGTGGGACCTCAGGTCTGACAAGCTGTAATGTCTAATATCCATGTTGAAAGTACTAGATACAGCCATCAGGTTCGACAATTTGTCCAGGTATACAAGGAATATATCTTATGTACATTGCATCGGACTTGCTGAATGTGCGAATCAATGTCGGTCCAATTTTTAGTGCTCTTTTTTTTGTCATCTTTTCATGTCCCCTTTCATTCTTACAAGAGCACCTTCCTTTTCATACGAGCATCTCATCATCAGCCCAGGTGTATTCAGTTTAAGAATCCTCTCATTATTAAAAAGGGTGAATAAAGTTTTATATTTTTCTGTCAATCATTGCCTGCCATTAAATTCCATGTTCTACTCCTTAGGACAGGACGGTTGATTAAAAACTGTTTTTCAGTGGAATAATTATTTAGTGTTGTATTGATAAATATATATAAAATGTACCAACACACAATTAATAAGGTGAATTTAATTAAGTATGGAGTTTGCTTACCGGGTATATTGGACTTGCTAAATAGTTATATACCAACAGGGCTGTGTAGTATGCACTTCTTTAACATTTTATGGTGTTTACAGGTAGCAAAGTTTAACATTGGAATACAAAATTTTAATTTTAGTTTTACCAAAATGGTATTTTTTAAATGATGCTATATGTCCCCTATGTTCTCCTTCAGATCTTGATAGCTATGGCCCATCCTCACAGGACAAATATTGCCAATACTCTCTATCACAGAAATGTACTCCAGTGCTTAGATCAGGCTACACATTAAAACACAAACCAGAAAATTCGAAATACAGTTCAGTTATTTGAATAAAGTCAAGTGTGGGTATGACACCTAATACAGAAAAGATTTTCCTGTTGCACTAGTGAGGACGTGCAATGATTACCAGATCTGTCTGGCCCGCCCTGCCGTGAAGCTCCTGTGATCCCATTCTCTGGTGAAGCTGAGCATCGGATCCTAGAACCAGCTGGATCTGAAGCTGACACTCCAGTTTTTGATCTTACAGCTTTTGATTAGAACTAATGAGCTTGTTTAATTCAAAATGGGAGCCCTGTGATAAAAGAAATAGGTTTGATTCCAGTGGTTTAGAGAGGAGAATTATCTGTCGTAGAGACGGATGCTTGGCCTCAACTCATGCTACTAAAACTTTCTACATTAACCTTTTCATTGTCAAACAGAGCAGCACATAGTATTCAGATATTGCTTTCATACAGTACTGCACACATCATGTTATTGAGTATTTTAAAAATTTAATTATTGTCTGACCTCATGCGCTGTGTCTGGGTGGAAAAGTCATTTGATTGAGTCACCTGTAGAATAATTTTGCAAGCTTTATAGCCTGCCTTAGTAACTTCTCTCTTTCTCTTTTAGTGGAGTCCAACAGCCCTGGGATTCTCCCTCAGGACAACTCTCTAGAAAGATCTTTCTTTATTCGGATGAAGTCTACACTGACTAAGAGAGGTGTGCATATTAAATCCTCGGGGTACAAGGTAAGTTCTAAGAAACAAAAACTATACATTGTTCTACTTTGATTGTAGTTATGGAAGGCAGTTATACCCTCAACTGTTTGATGATCATACACCATGCAAGTGACATACGGAAAGTAAATAATCTATATTATACATATCGACAGAGAGAGGGAAGTGAAGTTCCTCTGTCACTCTCTCTCGTGCGGGCTTAAGCCTGCATTAACTAAAGCGTATTGATCAGCGGTCGCTGTGTGGGTTAAACCTCCCACACTGTACAATTACCATGCTTCCCCCTGCCCACTTTAGTGGGTGGAGGGGAAGGACAGCCCATTTCTTTGGAAATGACATTGTACAGAACTAAGTTACGTACGATGCAAAGTACGCTAGTGTCGCAAATGATATGCCCACAAACAGACAATAGATCCACAATCCTGATGGTTATGGTATAAAATCGTTAATCTCTGGCCTTTGCCATTCCCATTTTAAGTAATGATCAATAGATGCCAGCTTAGACACCATTTGCTCAGAGCAATATTGACAAGACTTCCTTCACAAGCTGACATAGTACTCACATTTGGCCTGATCCTGAACTACGCCGCCGTCGCTAGGACGGCGTGCGTAAGCGTAAGATCGGCCCGTAGCAGCGCTGTAGGGACGCTGGAGGGGACGTCCCCCAGCGTCCCTACGTTCAGGTTAGTGTAGGTGGGTGGGGGGAGGTAGTTTAATGAGGGTGGGCGGGCTAGGCGGCCATACGCTCCTGTGCGTGTGGCCTTCAGCCGGCGTAAGGAAGGGGCCATACGCCCGCACAGGGGGAGTGTCAGGGTAAGTGAACGCCGATACGCTGTGCTTTAGTAAGCACAGCGCATCGGCGTAGTTCAGGATCAGGCCCATTGCAACAGCCCCATTATGATTAAATGCAGAGAACCAAATACATATTTATTGTTTATATAATTTCTATTAAAATAAAGGACTTATTAACTGGGATTGTACTGAAACTTCTATGATATCTTAGTGTTTTATCAGTTTGTGATATCATACCTACTTTGCTCCTATTTTTCCATTCTACATTCAGACAATATTCCACACTATAGAGAAGGTTAAACCCATTACCAGATTTAAGTACCTCTATTCTGCCACATGTAACACTCTAACTTTGATTCTTTTGTTTCAGAGGGAGGGTGAGTGGGGACAGCAAAAAAAAAAAAAAAAAATTCACAGCCATTGTCCCACATCTTTTGCCCTGCTCTCACTGTCCTCCCTCAGCTTTACTTTTCAACTTCAAGGCCTTCATGTTGCTTCCAAATTGTGTCTGGGAGAGAATTCCCCCCCAGGCTGCCTAAAATCTGAAGGTGTCTTTGAAGAGCCTCAGTGTATAAAGAATCAGGATGGTTCCGCTCTCCTGAGGCAGGAGGGGATAAAAAAGAGAGAAACACAATCATACTTGACTCTGTATAGAAGAAACCTGGCATCGATACTGCACAATCTCCGGACACCACATTCTATCTATGGGTTTTGCAAGAGAATGATTAAAAGAGGAAGGTTATAATCACTACTTGTTTCTTGTCAGAGTTACACTGTAGCTTTTGACATTAAGAGAGTAGGATCACATCCCTATTATGTTTAGATTTGGACTGAACAGTTTTTATATGTTTTAAATATACAAAAGAGCATTTCCATGTTGTGTCTCTTTATGTTTGTCCAGGGACAGAATAGTTTACATATGCCCTAATACAGTTTTTTGTTCAGAGCTTTGACAGCCTCCAAACACTAATTAGCGCACTAGCCCTATGTGAACTCCCCCTGTCACTCCCCTCTCTTGTGTGTAAAATGTGTGACTTACACTGCCATAAGGTAGCATTAAGTGGCTGATTTTTGCCACTGGGCATGTGTAGCATTGTGACTATGCAATCCATGTAGCCCCTAGGTACGTAGATGAACTGCGAGGGAAAATAACATGGTGACTTAAGGTTGCCTAAGGTAAGTGGCAGGGCAGAGGAGTGGCCCGGAGAAGTAGGTGTGGATACACATGTATCCGCACCCAAGGATCACACACGCAAGTGTAAATCCATTCCTTATTTTGATTAAATTGAGTATTTTGTATTGAACTTTTAGATCTTATACAAGATAAACAAAAGAAATTGTTCTTTACACAAACAATTGGGCAAGGGGGGTTGGCCTGGAAGCCAATGTGATAGGACCCACAAACTAGGAGCTCCTCTACATTATCCATTTTTGAGCCTAGTACAGCCACCATCTTCCTTCCTACAGGCACCACAGCTGCTGGGGGACACCATAGCTCCGATTGAGCGCCGTAATACCTCGTTGGCGCATCGGAGGTGACTGGTCTGTGGCAGCAGTGCTGTGGCATGGAGCAGCACTGCATCTAAGAAGAGGCACTTCCCTTTTACCTTTAACAGACCCGCTGAAGCGTGAAGGGAACACAACAAAAGGACCTGAGCTGGGCTCTGCACACCGGAGCATTTGTGTTCCTCTGCAGTGATATCCCAGAGTTACTGCATTGGTGGGGTTGAAGTCTCATTGGCACGAAAAGACGCCATATTGGCCGCCATTTTAAAAGCACCATTCTTCAGCCACAGTGCAGGGGAAGAGGAGGCACAAATTTTGAGGGGAAGGTAGCTTGTCCACTTGTGCAAAGTAGCTATAAAGACTGTACACCTGGATGACCTGTTACAGCTGAGGTGTGAGTCTGCTGCTCAATTGAATTTCTGCTCAGCTCCTTCTCTTTTACTGCCATTTCCATAACACTGACCACTTGGGAGGTGGTAGCCTCCATACAACCGTTCTGGCTGAATTGTTTCTATTACCGTACCTCTGGACTGAAACCAGCTTCTCAATTTCTCACTAAAGCTACATCTCTGTCGATATGTATTTCCTTTCTCCTTCCAGTTAAGTTGTGGGAACTGTACACTCTGTTGTTACTAAAGCAGCCTACAAGCTACCAACTTATCTCCCTCAACTAAACAGATCCTTCTGCTTCTGAAACTTTGCTTCAACTTACCAGTATACTGTTACAATGGGCAAATCCGGCCATGCAGCTGCAGCAAAACTGGTGAGGTTTAGTACACATGCTTCTTCCGGCTCCCAGTCTTTGGGAACACAATATCCGGTACTTCCAGGTCCAACTGAAGATAGCTCTTCTCCATCCACAAAATACATTGCCTACTCTGCAGCAGACAATAACGTTGTGTTAGAAGATGCTGGGCGATAAGATGGATGAAGTACAGACAGACATCTCCCTACTTCGTCACGATATCTTAAAGACAAGAGAAAGAGTGGTGGTGGTGGAGCACAGGGTCTCAGCTTTGAAGGACACTGTCATCCTGATCAAAAGTGATATCGCCTGACCTGAAGGAAAGATTGAGGCACAACAATCTGTGCTTCTTGGGCCTCCCAAAAAGTGCAGATGGCCAAAATTCTGAAGCATTCCTGGAAAACCTCCTGTTAAAGGAATATGGCAAAAATGCCTTCTCTCACTTTGCTGTTGAAAGAGCACACAGAATTCCGTGGCCGTGGCCTCCAAGGCCAGGCATTGCACTGCGCACTTTCATTGGCAAATTTCTACAAAGACAGAGATGTGGTGTTATGCCTTATGCGACAAAGCGGCCCTATTAGGATCGACAACACAACAGTCTCTGCCTATCCTGACTCGTATGCGCTACAAAAGAATAAGAGCGCGACTCACACAAGTCCGGAAAAAGCTATGTGATATTCAACTCCCATACTCCATCTTGTTTCCAGCTCTTTTGCGGGTTGTCGCAGGCGGTGAGACTCATTTATTTTCCTCCCCGAGAAAGGCTGAAGTCTGGCTTGAGTGCTATCCACGACGTGCAGCCTCACCAAGGCGCTGACTCCAGCAGTGCAGTACCTTCAGGAAACATGAACCTGTCAACTGCTTCGGTATTCATCTTCAGGGACTAACCAGGTTTTCCCTCTCAAACTCAAAGAAGGGTGGTTAGCACGGCTTCATTACCTAGATATATGTAGAGGACTGTCTTTAGCTTAGAGCCATAGTTTAGTTACTGTAATTTTAACTGTTAATTTTAACAGATAATTGTCATTTGTTTTTGGAGTGTGGGGTAGAGAGCATGAGTTATATTTTCAGGGAAGCATATATACCCTAGTTTTAAGGGGTATATGGGGTGGCTCAGGGATGGGATAGGTTTCTGTTTGTTAGCTAACACAATATGTACTTCACTGTGTTTACTGATGTACACATATAATTTAATGTATGTCGGGGCACCCTTAGGGTCTCCATATTTATTCAAGGCACCCCTAAGAATAGAATAGAATAGGAAATAGAAATATTCTACGGCACCCCGGTGAAAGCGTTGCAGCACAGTTTGGGAATCACTGGCTTAACAGCTATTGTTCAGAGAATAACAATGGGCCTGATCCAGAACTACGCGTTGGAGCGAATTTACGCGTGGCTGAGACGTAAAATCGCTGTTTTGTATGCACTGCGTATGCGCACCATAGAAAATACGCACATTAACGTAGCGTAATTGTGAACGTATGGGCCATTCACGTATGTGTCACGTAAATACTTACGTGTGGACGATTTTACGTTAGTTCAAATTACGTGTGAAATACGTGAAGTAGGCGGGGGGTTGTATTTAAAGTGCACAGTATGGGCGTGCTTAGCTGCGTAAATTCGTCCAGCCCATACGTACGTGTGTGTATGACTGCGGTTACATTGGAAAAAGTTAAGATAGGGTTTGGAAAGCGTATCTTGACAAAATACGTCAGTGCAAGGGGTGTGCCGAGGGGAGTGTAAAGAATTTCCGTGCACGAAAATACGCTCCACGAATAAACGTACGGCAAACGTAGTTCTGGATCTACCCCAATGTATGCAGTGCCGCACCAAGCTCTTATTAACTAACTACTATACCTTTATTCAAGCTGTCCATGGTTTGGTTCTTTGCTACAAGCATGAGTAAGCTAACCCTACATGTCTAGGAGCATACCATATAACTTCATTCCTTATGTGAAATGCCTGGTGCCTCAATAAAATAAAAAGATCATTGGTATTAAACTATATCAGGAAGCAAATCCCGGGTGTGGTATGCTTAATGGAAACCCACCTCCAGGGCGGGAAGGTTCTAGTATTAAGGAGACAGTGGGTGGGATGAACATATCACTCCACCTTTTTACTTATTCTTGAGGTATTTCTATTTTAATACAGAAGAACTTAAACTTTGTCCTACAGGATGTACACGTTGGGCCAGATCCAGACCTAAATGCAGTTTAAGTACGATCTTGTAGCGTATTCACGTGATCGTAAGTACTATGCACTCGTTGGGCACTCCCCTCGGTCGCACGTAATTTACTTGATTTACAAGTACCAAACCATACCTTAACTTTTCCTTGCATAAGTATGGTCGTACGTAATGAATTGTCGCCTGTAACTGCCTAACCCGGCCCATACTGTAGAATTTAAATGCCTACCTCCACCTACGTATTACTGGCCGCTGTAAGGATGACCCGCCCCTTTGAACGTATTTACAAGGAAGGTACGTAGGATCAAAGTTCCGACCCCTAACATCTGCCACGCGCATGCGCAGTACATACAAAAAGTCAAGTTACGCAAGCAACTAGCAGAAATACGCTTTCATAATGAACTCAGGATCTGGCCCATTGACCCCGCAGGTAGATTTGTTTTTATGAATACACTGTTTGACACATCACCTGTCCTTCTCCCAGCACTTTATATTCCCCATCTGTATTCACGTTGCCTGATAAAAGCAATGGTCAGTTACTTGGCCAAATTTCCTTACACACCAGTTATATTTACAAGGGACTTTAACATGGTACTGAACCCCAGCTTAAACAGATGATGGGAGGAGGGCTTTCCCCTGGCACAAAATTTATCCCCATTCACTAAACAGGTTAAGGGATTGAGTCAGGGAGATTCTGTAATCCTGATAAGATAAAGTTCTCCTGCCATTCTGCCAGCACCACTCCCTATCCCGAATAGACCTACCTTTACTCTCCCTTAGTTTGTTGCCCCAAATTGCTGAGATTTGATCCAGGGGGGATCTCAGACCATAACCCTCTACTACTTTACATTAATATAAATATATGCCACAACCCGGGTATCCATTTTTGGAATTGAATTCATTTTGGCTATTTCTGATGGGCACCAGGAAGCACCTGGTTTTGGGATGGGAAGGTTATATTTATCACAATCCCTATTGTTAATACCCCAACCACTACATGGGATGCATTTAAAGCCTATATGAGAGGCACATTTATAAACGGATAACGTAGATCAAAAAGAGTAACAAGCAAAAGGAAAGGGAACTAGAACAACACTGTGAAGACCTGGAGGCCTTGTACCTCTCCTTTCACTCACTGTCTGATAGAAATAAGTGGCTTACAGGCCAAACAGACTGGAAACAGTATCTTACTGAAAAACTAAAAACAAATTATTATTCACTAAACACAATCCGTATTCCCACTCAGACGCTTGTGTCAGTTATCTTGCCAGACTTGCTAGAGATGAGATGAGAGTTATCCCAGCAATCACTGGTCCTGACAAAGTGGTAGATTATGAGGGATCAAAAATAACCAACATGTTCCTCACTTTTTTTTTTACACAATTTAATAAATTGGAGGTGCAGTACTCCCCCTCTCAGCTCTCCTCATTACTTGACAGGATTTCCCTTCCCCAGCTGGACTCAGAGGCCCTTCTTAATGCCCCTATCACTGAACTAGTCATAGATGCGGCACTATCTGCTGTGCCCAATCACAAGGCCCCAGGTGCTGATGGAGTCCCGGGTGAAATCTATAAACACTTTTGCAAGTTTTTTTACCGCTAAACTTCTTGAATTATTCAACCTTATACAACAGGAGGGATGCCTTCCAGAATCTATGCTGGAAGCCATGATTGTTTTATTTGCCAAACCGGGTAAAGACCCTCTCATACCGGTCCATTTCCCTACTTACCACCAATGTCAAAATACTGGCAAAAATCTTAGATACCAGGCTGATTGTAGTCATAACACAAATTATTCACCCAGACCAAATGAGTTTCATGCCCGGTACAACAACATTAACAAATCTTAGACACCTCCATGTGCTTACAGCTGTCGGGAGGGGAGTGTGAGGAGGCAGTGGTTGAGTCTCTGGATGCGGCTAAGGCCTTCAATTCCATTAAATGGACCTACTTATGGGAAGTTCTTAGTAGGTTTAACATAGGGCCTATCTTCTTGAGTTGGATTAAAATTTTATACTCTGTCCCTACTGCACGAATATGTGTAAATGATCATACAAGCAATTTATTCGCATTAGGGAGAGGTAAGGACAGGGTTGTCCCCTATCACCAGTGCTGTTTAATCTGAATAACAGAGGACATCCGTAGGCTCTCTACTGGAGGGGCATCGGACAAGTTCGCCCTCTATATGGACAATATGCTCCTCTTCCTAGCGGACGCAGAGGAATCCATGACCAAACTATTGGAGGTGGTTGAGGAGTTTGGGAATTTTGCAGGATTGCAAATTAACTGGAGCAAATCTAATTTGTTCCCACTGAATGGAGTAATCCCGGCGGCTGTGAGTGCTCCTCACCATTTGGTCTGGGCTACAACCTTCAAATATTTGGGCATCTAGGTATCTACTGGCCATTTAGAATACGTAAAACTTAACACTGACCCTATTATCGCTTATGTTACAAATAAAATTAAAATGTGGGAAAAATTACTCTTAACTATGTCTGGCAGAGCAAATTTGGTTAAAAGGATCATACACCCTAAATACCTTTATTCCTTACAGCATGCTGTCCTATATCTCCCCAGCAGAGTGTTTAAAAAAATGAAAAGCTATATTACTACACTGATATGGGAAGGGGGTAGAGCCCGGGTACGATTGGGCACACTGCAGATACATAAAGATGAGGGAGGTCTGACCTTACCAAACCTTAGATTATATTATTTGGCCGCCCATTTGATTAAAGTGAAGGACTGGGCAAGGGGGAAAGTGTACGATACCTCAATGCACTTTTTAGCATTTTGGGGCCACTCTTGTTGGTCCCCATTATAAAATCTACTGGTGACTGATAACTCTAGGGGTACAGCTCCTCTCCTCTGCTAAGTTAGGTTGGTATGAAGAGTAGCTCATGGTCTCCTGAGGGGAAAGGGACTGGATCCCAAACTGCCTTTGTGGAACAACCGCCAATTTTCTAAGCTACATGATTTATAGGGAAGGAGTGTGTGGTGTACATATGGAATCACAACATTGGGGTGTTTATATTTTAATAATGTTTTCAAATCTTTATTTCAACTACAAGAGGAGTATTCCATTCCACACACCTTTTTCTATCGTTACCTGCAACTCAGTCACGCTATACACACACTCAATTTCAGGATAACCCTCTGGAAATACTCACATCCCCAGTTAAAACAATGGTTATAGACCTCTCCAGGGAAGGGACAATATCATCAGCCTACTCTACTCTGCGCTCAGCAGTATCACCTAAGCTAAAAAGCCTGCAAAATAAGTGGGAGAAGGACCTAGGACCGTTAGATGATGAGGTGCGGGAAACAATCTTGTAATCTGGTAGACAGGCCACATCCTCTGTGCGATATCAGCAAATTCATTTCTACATACTTCACAAAGTAAACCTAACACCGCAGTGGCTGTTTCGCCTTGGTAGATGCACAGATGATGGCTGCTACAGATGCAATATACATGCTGGGTCATTTTGGCATTTATTGATGAACTGCGCTTATTACATTATCCATTTTATTTCTACTGGACCCAAAATCCTGTATCTTTGGTGCCTTCTCAAAAGACACTTTTGATAGAGATACCACTAAGTACCTGTAAGGGTCCCCGCTAAGAATAGCCCTATTTCGATAGGACTGTTCTCTTCAAGTTAGAACTGGCTGGGATATTGATTGCTTATGCCTCGATGAGGCATAGCAATCTATCCCCGGAGCACTGAACATGGTGCTGCGAAAGGTAAGGCTAAAAACTACCCCAAAACTTCCCCTAATTCTATCCCTAACCCTCCCCTTCTATTACCCTAACCCTCTCTTTCCTGCAGCCTGAACCTAACCCTCCCTTCCCCGCAGCCTGACCCTAACCCTCCATCCCATGCAGCCTGACCTTAACCCTCCCTTTTTCCACAGCCTGACCCTAATACTCTTTTCTGTATAGCCTTACCCTAACCCTCCCCTTCTATGGCCCTAACCCTCCCTTCTGAAGAGCCTAACCCTAACCCCCCCTACACTAAAAGTCCCCGGAGAGGTTACTCACCTCTTCGGAGCTGTCTGCGGCGGGTCCTGCAAAAATGAATGGGTGATTGGCACACTCACCCATTCATAACAAAATTCTAAAATGGCTCCCTATTCAAAATAGAGACAGCCGAAAAGGATAGATACAGGATACTTGGTGGAGGAGCTATGTCTGTATGCTGTCTACTCTGCTCATGTCCAGCAACCCCCCCCTCCCCCAGGATACTATATTACTAACATGGCTAAAGCAGTCATCCCAGCCTATTGGAAAGCCCCAATCCCCTCTTGAACCAAGGCCT
>WWET01000230.1:805160-822210 GCA_011038615.1 Limnodynastes dumerilii
TGTGGTTTCTCCTGGCTAGAGTATATGTGAACTGACAACTACAATGTTAATTTTAATTAAGTTCCTTTAGGTATTCATGTCAACTGTGTACGTGTTTTAGGGAGTTCATACAAGATTTTAGCTTGTTTTCTTGTCTAGGAAACTTTTCATGATTTATATAGAAGGATGAGGCAGAGGTTGGCACTTTGGTAGTGCGTTGATTTTAGAGAAAAACGTATAGGTGTAGAGCGCTAAGGGAAGACCTGGGGATCAAATAACTGAAAGATGATGGGGGTGGGTGGGACACTGGGTAAGGGAAATAAAGTGACTGGTGATAGAAATAGGAAATATAAATAAATATATAAAGTGACAAATAGAAATTGAGATCCGGTGAAAATGGTAAAACAAATACACTTATGATCTGTGATAAATAAATAACAAGAGGGTGTGTTTCCCCAAAGGTAAAATATAACTATAAATACAATCTAAAACAAATTAATATTCTATGATTAAACAATGGTGATATACCTAAAATGATGAATAGTTTTACTAGTCCAAATATAAATATATATATCCCTAAAAACAAATAATACCACTGATAAAAGCTAAAGGTTAAAAAAATCTATAGGTGCAAAAAGGATGGTTAGACCGTAGTCCGACTTAATATGAGGTATATGGCACGTGCTATACAATTGAAATAATAAAATAGGTGGTCAAGTTTATATGCACTAAATTGCGAGTAAAGAAGTCTTCTGGGAAAGAATTTATTCTACCCTGCCATCCTCATGTACAACAGAGTTGGCTGGGCTAAGGGAAAAATGGGAGGCAGATGTGGGTACTATGGAGGATGATGATTGGGCTGAAGTGATGAGTTCTACAAAGCATGCCACTTCCTCTATAAGGTTTCAGCAAATTAATTTTTACATCCTACACCGTGTGTACTTAACACCCCAAAGATTACAAAAGTTGGGTAGACATCCAGATGATAGGTGCCCAAAGTGTGGTTTTCCCCCAGGGACGTTTTGGCATATGACCTGGGCCTGCCCGCTGATACTTAGATTTTGGAAGGCTGTATGGAATAACTCTACTAGTACATTGGGTATAACATTACCTATAGAATCTAAGACTTGCCTATTCGGTCTCTCTTTAGAAGAGGCTTTTGATAAGCCAACTCCTAAATATTTGTTCAGTCTCTTCACACTGGCGCGAGTATGTATTGCCCGAAAGTGGATGGCAGTTGAACTCCCGCGACTCAGAGACTTTGTGTTGTTAGTCAATGAGACCCTCTCCCATGAGAAACATGTGTACACTGTTAGGAAGGCACCCCACAAATTCTTTAAGGTGTGGGCTCCCTGGATGGATTCCATTTACTATCTTGGGGTGGTTCCATTCGTTCCCGGGCTCGGGGCAGCGCCTGTGGCTGCAAATGTTGCTAATTCCGCCCAGATAACTGATAATAACATTAAAGCCCCCAATAACGATGGGCTGGTTGATGATATCCCCGGCTCCCCCGGGGACAGAAATTAATTGCCTGGAAGACCATGCTTAATCTTGTTAGCATACAGGTACACTCCAGCCTGTTCTATATGCTACTTGGAGGGGGAAGGGGGGGGTTTCCCATTATTTGCGCTCCTGCTGTTCATTATCATTATTATGGTATAGTTCTATCATTCTCCTAAACTTGTAATGTTGTTTATATTATCGCTCTGCTGGTATGTGCAAGTTAACATGCGCTTATATGTGTTAATGTCCATACGGGTGATACTTCATGTGCAAAATTATTTCTGTTTTTGTTCTTTTATTTGTTGTTTGTTTTGGTGACGTGAAAATGATAAAAATTTCAATTAAAAAAGTACTTGATTAAAAAAAAAAAAAAGAGGTAGGATAACAAGGGAGCTTACAGACCGATGTGCTCTGCTGTGTTTTCTTCAATGGAGAAAGTGCAGTCTCTGTCTTGTAGCGTTCTGTCGGAGATCGATGCAGATGGCGGGAGAATCCAGGTCCTGGTCAGCTGTTTCCTCCGGGCTGTCTTCCAGTCTGGATGCTGTCACTCGTTGCGGGGAAGATACAGAATCTCTCTCCCTTTACATGCAGCAGCCTTTACCTATGAGAAGCCGGCAGCTCTCCCCTCTAATAAAGTGGCAAAACGATGATGTAAAAGAAACAAGGTTTTATTATAATAAACAGATAAAAAATAAATAATTAAATGGTTGCTCAATAAAAGGTACTACCCACCCTGGGTAGCACTGCTCAGCTCAGATGTTAAGAGTCCCAGGAAACAAAGTGCAGAAAGCGGTGCTAATAGCAGCTGATGATGGGAGATGACTTCAAAGCCAAAAGAGACAAGTACCCATCCGACGCTTTTCAAATCTGTGCGATTTTCAAGGCAAGTGTGTTGTTTCCAAGTGCGTTGATTTTGTTTGTTCATTTTCTTATACGGTTACTTACTGTGGTGTCAGAGGTATTGGATCTCACCTTAATTCACCACACAGTCCCTTTAGAACTGTACTAAAATGTCTGACATTTTAAGTCAGAAATATTATTGTCTTATAAGTAGTAAACATTAAGGTTGATCACAATAATAGTGACATTATCGAATTTTAACAATAGCAATTAGATATAGCCCTATGAAAATGAAATTAATACTGTTTGCTTCCCTCAAAAATCACAGGCTCATGTCAAGACCTGTCAAAAAATGCACTCTGCCTGGTTTGAAAGGATTGGTGCTCCAGTTAATAATTGGCATATTCAGTCGTTTTGTCTATGAGAGGAATTAACTCGAGAGCTCACTGGCTGTTAAGGGGTTAAGAAAGCTTTCCTGTATATTACTGTTAAGGTCAAAGGAAGGGGATACTGCTCCTGATGTTGCATGTACCTCCCCCCCTGCCTTCAGTGTCATATTAGATTTAGCTGCTGAAAGATATAAAAGTACCACAGGAGTCTCTGATGTGATTCTTGCCACAAGCAATCCAGAAGCAAAACTCCCCACATATATCAGAGAAGAGTCTACTAACTATTCTCCTGCTTTTTAGATTATTTGGTCTGTGGCACCCTGCCTCCCATTGACTAGTCCTTTTTTTCTAATTCTTTGCATAATCTTTTTTCATCTTTCTTCTTAAAGTGCTTTTTTTTTGCCTGCTTTGCCCACTTTTTGTTTGTCTATTCTATTTTCTTTTGTAATCGTGATCATGTCTGTCTCTCCCCTCTGTGTCTATCAGGCTGCATCCATCTCTGTGTCTCTATCTTCTTATGTACATTTGTTGCTCTTTATCTCTTGCCATCTTATTCACCATTCTTTTCTCTTTCGGTTCTTCTCTGTCTATCTCACTCACTTATTTCTCTGTAAACAAGAAAAAATGCCTTCATTTTTTTTCTTTCTTTTCCTCCTTCTTACTTACTAGTTCCCTGAACTAGTGATGTGGCATCAGGGTGGCATTTTTTCTCATGACATATTCAAAGTAATTTGTCTGAAAAGAGGATTTCTGGGAAATTCCCAATTAATGCCACATACAATGGATTTTCATAGCATGACACACAGATCAGATATTAAATCTATATGGTGCTCCGAATGGTAAGCAACCCCAATCTCTAACCTTAAGTCTCCCCCCTGCAGCCTAACCCTAATGTGTAATTAGTTATTGCAGGGCCCCCCATCAGTGTAATTAGTTATTGCAGCCCCCCAAACCGTTTTAATCAGTTAATGCAGCCAAATAACTTACCTGTATGTCTGCTCACTATGCCCAGTCTTCTTACTCCTCCTCGGTGCACATGGCGTAGCATGCTGTGGAGGAGGTAAGGCAGCTCTTGGACACTGACAGTGCAATGCAATGCACTGTCAGGTCAGTACATCCCGGCGCTGCAATGCCTGTTAAGGTCCCAATTTAGTAAAGGGGGTGACGGAGAGAGGAGGCTCTGTCACCCCTTAAACGCTAACACACCGCACTGCAACTATGACACCACTGGAAAGAGGATGGATGTCAGTCATTGACATCCTCCTCATAAGTACACTATTGCAGCTGCCGGAATATGACGTGTATACACTGTGTTTAAGAAGAGGATGTCAGTCACTGACATCCATTCTCTTTCACTGCAGCGGGAGTTTGTGGGGGCCCCTTTGTGTGTGGAGGCCCCGCGACGACCGCCCCGTTAATCCGGCCCTGCAAATAAACATTCAGTATTGGAGATTCTAAGAGACATATGTAGCTCTACACGTGGATATGTCTATTGAGGTGTATCTAATCACCATCAGATGAAACCTATAGTACTGTATGTCAGAGGGAGTTGTGTATTAGGAATGCTGTAGGGACAATTAGTTTTATTGTATTGCATAAGTTATTGCAACACAAACATTAACCAAGCAGCAGTAAAATTACTACTGCACTGCTTGATAAATAATTCTCTCAAGCAGAGATTAGGGCCCTGTTGCTTGTGATTTTACTGCTTGAATAAATAGATAAAGAGATTTATTTTGGCTGTGATAAATGTGTTATTTTGTTTGTAGTGTTTGATAAAATGGTATGCCATTTTTTAAGTACAGTATTAAGAATATCTCCATTAAGCATTATATGTAAAAAAAACAAAACAAAAAAAAAACACTTTCTAGCAAGTGTGTGTATGCCTGCCTGAACTGACAAACGTGTGCGTTCCACAATGCAGAAGACAGCTGTTTGTGACACAGCGGTGTCTTAGGAATCAGTAGTGTAACTGCTGTGGATGAAGGTGTTGAAGTTACTACATGAACTAGGGAAGGAGGGGGTTGGGGCGAGCCAAAGACAGACAGACACTCCCTGCACACAGAGTAGTTAAAGGCCTTTGCTCTTCCTATAATTGGTGTCTCTTTTGGGCATTTATGTTACAGCAGCGCTGAAATCCTACAATATTCTTTGCGACCCAAGCACCACCACTTCTGGGAGGTGTGCTCTGCACGTAATACTACTGAAGAAAAAAGTGAAAATTAATTATGAGTGCCATGAGATAATGCTTGACTTGGCGAGAAAAGAAAACGTCCAAAGACCATTTGGTTCCAACCAAACTTTACTGCTCACATAGCTGAGTTGATAAACAATTTATAAGGCCTTGTTTTGGGTGGATTTGTCTTGCATAGACAAAAACGCATCTGCAAGACTCTTCACAATTCAGATGCAGATAAGCAATATGTATATCATATGTCTTCTAATGAGGTTTTCCATATATTGTTCTTCAACAACAAGGTATATTATTCAAAGGAGCAAAAATGGTAAAAGCTCCTCTCTGCCACTCAATGGATCACAGCAGTTGTCACAATGATGTAATTAGAACGATAGTATTACAGATAGTATGACATCCATCTAGTGAACCGATTTGAGTGGGACGCATCAGTTTCCTGAGGGTGAGATAAGATTGCCTATGCCATCTGTATGTTTGACTATCTTTCTATATTGGGCCCGTTGCTCTGCTGCTACAAACTATATTTATATTACATAAACAGCTCTCCATTATATCTGGTGGAACCCAACTCTAATACTGTCATTCTAATTACATCATTGCGACTACTGCTGTGATCCATTGAGTGGCAGAGAGGAGCTTTTACCATTTTGGCTCCTTTGAATAATATACCTCAGTAACCTTGGAATCAACATTATTACCAATTGTTTGAAGTTACACCATATTTACTCATTTCCTTCTGGTTAGTGGATTGTTACAGCATATACCATCTGCTATTTCTACATGGTTAAAGTCTGTTTCCACCAAGTACTTTTTGACTGAGGATTTACTTCTACTGAGGACTTTCTACTCCACAGTTTATATGAGAATCTTATTATATAATATGATATTGTGATATGATTTATTAGCGATACAGATGAGTTATTTTTTATATGTTATTGTTTCATCATTATTGGTGATTTTTTTTCAGTCAGATAATTGTGTATAATTGATTGTTTTTAGTTGTATGTGGTGCTGTTAAATAAAAGTAATTTATATTTACTTTAAAGCGCTTCCATATTTTTTATTGTATAAGTGCCCACTATTTTGGAATATCAAGGAGACATTAATTGCTGGGAAGTAAAACACTAAACTTGAGAAGTGCTAGAAATTTAAAGGAAACACTGAAATTGTAGAGATTTTTCCCAAAGCAGACTGTTTATGTTTAATGCTTTATGTTTGTATTGACTTGCAATAACATTCACTGTACATTTTCACAAAATCTATCTATCTATCTATCTATCTATCTATCTATCTATCTATCTATCTATCTATCTATCTATCTATCTATCTATCTATCTATCTATCTATCTATCTATCTCTAATTAGAAGATGAAAATAAGCGAGAGAAGCAAACTGATCATTGATAACATACATAAAGGCAATTTCATAATTTACTTTTAGCTTTATCTTTGTGAAGATTGGCTAAAATCATATCCTAAAGGGCACTTAAAAGACAAAGAAAGTCATTGTTGGCAGCAGGCTTGATTGGCTTGTAGTTTGAGACTGCATGAGGTGGATACATACAGAGGGCATTGCCAGTCATACCAGGCAAAAATGACATTCTGTGTTTACAAGATGTAACCTCTAAACATTTATAAAATGTATTGTTTTTAACAATGCTGCATTAATAATTTAGGCAACACTGTATTTTACTGTCCTAAATAAAGTGATTACACTACTTTATGCCATAGGTGCCTTTTCAGTGCGACTGAAAGTGAGTCTTATCTGTTGATTTATAAATGCCAGTTAGATGATTGATGTCTTTTTGTCTTCTAGGTGATCCATGTTACTGGACGTCTGCGCCTCCGTATGTCTCTGTCTCATGGGCGTTCTGATACTGGACAAGTGATGGGCTTAGTAGTTGTGGCTCACGCACTTCCTCCCCCAACCATAAATGAAGTCCGCATCGACTGCCACATGTTTGTAACACGTGTCAATATGGACCTTAATATTATATACTGTGAAAATAGGTATGAGATTTACTAGAGAAACATTTTAATAATTAAGAAATTCAGTAATAGAATGCAGTAAATCCAAAACATTTGAAACAGATGAAAATAAAAGACATGCCCAGTTTTAAGGATGTTAATGTTATATTTATGCAGCTTTTGTCATTTGCTCCTAGGTGTGAGTGTGATTGTGTTTGGTTCTGGCATTCCATAATGTCATTTGGATACTGGGAGACATTGGTCTAAAACTATTTTTTATTGTCATTACATTGCCTTAAGCAAATAGGACTATACCATATGCCATTTGTTTTCATAGCTACTTGGTTGAGTGATGGTGTTATGCTTAGTTAAGTAGAGAATGGAATGAATAGTTATGTTGCAGTGCCTGAACTTTTCCCACATACTCTTTTATACACACAACTATATTATAGACTGCTGGACTGAAAAGAAATACTGTATTGTCAGTTTATATGAAATATTTCTGTGTCTGTTAGTCTGTACAGGTCTGTACTTTGATTTCAATTGTTCCATGTTGCTTCATTAGTTGTCTCATTATTCAGGCACTATAATGATGATCATTGCTATTATCACCAGGCTTATTATTACCATTATTAGTGTTATTACAGGTTATTAAATGCTTTGTCATTTATATCATTCACTGAGTAATATTCGCTGATTATTATAATTCCGATACAGCCGTGCAGAAAGCGTTTTGTCGCCCGCGCTTTGGATAATTAGTGGCCTCGTTGTTTTTCGCCTTTGCGATCCGACAGAAATAATTGCTTGTTAATTACTTCCAGTTACATTCACTTTTGCAAAGTCTTTGGAAAGGACAAAAGGAGGGGATTTAACCCCAGTGATGTGGAGAAGAAGGATACGGCGTTTTTAAATTGCTGTACAAAGTTCTTGGCATGGAATGAGTTACAGGCAATATAAACCATTTCAACATAGTGTGAAAGATCTAATTGTTCCTTTTCATTGACAACTCACTGCCATGTAGTAACCCATTCATTGGTGTGGCTTAGGTCTGTTTTTCTTACCTCTTGCCAACATGTGCCACTTGCCAACAAGTGTAAATATGACTCTGCAAGGGTTCTTCCTTGTTCTTCCATTATCTTGTATTGTGTGGTTTTGGAATTATCAGTCTGTTATTAATGTTGTTGTACATATAAAGATATGTTTGTATAATAAGTACTGCACCTTTAGTACAGTATATGCTTCCTCCAGTATTATCCTCCATTATATATAACAGTACATAACCATGGACATGTTCATGTAAATGTTTGTGGATTTTTTTTTAAAGCACTTACTACTGTTACTATGTATTTATTAGCACATTTTGGTGTAATAAAATGCACCTCTGCACATTTTTGTAGGAGTTTATATATCTTAAAAGGAGTCTGTTAATGTTAAATTTGCATATAATTAAAATGTCACCACTGTGAGCTGTTATACTAGAGTTATATGACCTTTTTGTGACTTGGACATACTGTGGGAAATGTAATGTGTTCTATTTACATATTGGCAGATCATGTGTCTGAACAGAGGAGGAAACAGTTTAATTGTGACCGTTATCTGTGCTTGATTCTCGATCTTGTCATTTAAAAAAAAATACATCATAATGTTTCTTAGAGTTGTTTTGTTCAAAAATTTAATTATGAATGACAGCAATTGTGCAAAGAGCATACAAGGGAACAACTGATGTCCAATCAGCTGGAAACAGGATGGGCTTAGGTGCATGATGACATCGCACGGCACCATACTTTATGTAGGCAAGAACAACAGACACTTAAGCTCTCTCTCTCTCTCTCTCTCTCTCTCTCTCTCTCTCTATATATAGCTAGCATGTAGGACCTTATGAGTAATAACATTACATTTTAAATGAGAGCAGTACAATGCATTTATTCTAACTTCATTAAATGTTGCAGAATCAATGATTACATGGACCTCAGTGCTGTGGATCTGATGGGCAAACGATGCTATCACTTCATCCATGCTGAAGATGTGGAAGGCATCAGACACAGCCATCTGGACTGTGAGTATGTTGAAACAATGGGTAGAGTAAACAGGGACAATTTGGAGGGCACTGTCACCACTTATAACACATATATAACTGCCTCAAAGCATTCCCAGTAAATTGAAAAGTATATTGGCCATAATAGTCAACATATGAACAGGAACACTGCCATTTAGAAATTGTAAAAATAAAAATTTTACTTTTATTTAAAAAATAATTTAAAAAGGTATAAGATAGCCAGTGCGAACATACTGTATTCACAAAGAATGTTAAAAAAGTTGGTTAAGTTGTGTATGTTGCACGGATACCAAGAGTTGAACACTGTACTATAAATATGATAATTCAATTATTTGCATATTGCAGGGCTCTAGGAGCCAGTCCAAGAATGTTGACTATGGAAAATATATCAATACAGGCAATTATAAAAATGTGTGAAACCTATATATTGATATCATGACTATAAATGTATAGTCATCAAATTGAGCTGATCTCTATTTTTATCTGGCTATAGGTCAAAATAATTATAATAACCGTTTTCAGTATTTTTTACTTATACACTAAATGTGACAAATTGTAGAAGTTATCAGGTAAGGACTTTGTACAACAACAATAATGTACAACAACAATAATGTGTGTGCTTGATGCCAGATGACTGAGTTATTTTGCATAGTGGCTTACAGATGTAGGAGCTGAATTTACTGGAAAAGGAGAATAAAAGTAATGTTTCTATTATATATTGAATATCCCAGAACTAAATAGTTACAATCTGAGCAGCCAGAATGAATCTTCAATTAAAAACTAGTTCTACCACAGTTATATTTGCTAGTTGTTTTCCTCCAGAAAAGCAAAAATACTGAAATGTACCGTATTTTTCGGACCATAAGACGCACCTAGTTTTTAGAGGAATACAGGAAAAAAAATATTTTGAACCAAATAGTGTTCAGCACCCATCATGTCCTGCACCCATCAGCCCCCATCATGTCCTGCACCCATCAGCCCCCATAATTTCCTGCACCCATCATGTCCAGCACCTACCATCCCCCATCATGTCCAGCACCCAGCATCACCCATCATGTCCAGCACCTATCAGACCCCATCATGTCCAGCACCCATCAGCCCCCATCATGTCCTGCACCCATCAGCCCCCATCATGTCCTGCACCCATCAGCCCCCATCATGTCCTGCACCCATCAGCCCCCATCATGTCCTGCACCCATCAGCCCCCATCATGTCCTGCACCCATCAGCCCCCATCATGTCCTGCACCCATCAGCCCCCATCATGTCCTGCACCCATCAGCCCCCATCATGTCCTGCACCCATCAGCCCCCATCATGTCCTGCACCCATCATGTCCAGCACCTACCATCCTGTACATTACTCTTACTGTATATTACTCTTACTGTACATTACCCTTACTTTACATTACTGTTACTGTCCATTACTCTTACTGTACATTACTCTTACTGTATATTACTCTTACTGTACATTACCCTTACTTTACATTACTGTTACTGTCCATTACTCTTACTGTACATTACTCTTACTGTATATTACTCTTACTGTACATTACCCTTACTTTACATTACTGTTACTGTCCATTACTCTTACTGTACATTACTCTTACTGTATATTACTCTTACTGTACATTACCCTTACTTTACATTACTGTTACTGTCCATTACTCTTACTGTACATTACTCTTACTGTATATTACTCTTACTGTACATTACCCTTACTTTACATTACTGTTACTGTCCATTACTCTTACTGTACATTACTCTTACTGTATATTACTCTTACTGTACATTACCCTTACTTTACATTACTGTTACTGTCCATTACTCTTACTGTACATTACTCTTACTGTATATTACTCTTACTGTACATTACCCTTACTTTACATTACTGTTACTGTCCATTACTCTTACTGTACATTACTCTTACTGTATATTACTCTTACTGTACATTACCCTTACTTTACATTACTGTTACTGTCCATTACTCTTACTGTACATTACTCTTACTGTATATTACTCTTACTGTACATTACCCTTACTTTACATTACTGTTACTGTCCATTACTCTTACTGTACATTACTCTTACTGTATATTACTCTTACTGTACATTACCCTTACTTTACATTACTGTTACTGTCCATTACTCTTACTGTACATTACTCTTACTGTATATTACTCTTACTGTACATTACCCTTACTTTACATTACTGTTACTGTCCATTACTCTTACTGTACATTACTCTTACTGTATATTACTCTTACTGTACATTACCCTTACTTTACATTACTGTTACTGTCCATTACTCTTACTGTACATTACTCTTACTGTATATTACTCTTACTGTACATTACCCTTACTTTACATTACTGTTACTGTCCATTACTCTTACTGTACATTACTCTTACTGTATATTACTCTTACTGTACATTACCCTTACTTTACATTACTGTTACTGTCCATTACTCTTACTGTACATTACTCTTACTGTATATTACTCTTACTGTACATTACCCTTACTTTACATTACTGTTACTGTCCATTACTCTTACTGTACATTACTCTTACTGTATATTACTCTTACTGTACATTACCCTTACTTTACATTACTGTTACTGTCCATTACTCTTACTGTACATTACTCTTACTGTATATTACTCTTACTGTACATTACCCTTACTTTACATTACTGTTACTGTCCATTACTCTTACTGTACATTACTCTTACTGTATATTACTCTTACTGTACATTACCCTTACTTTACATTACTGTTACTGTCCATTACTCTTACTGTACATTACTCTTACTGTATATTACTCTTACTGTACATTACCCTTACTTTACATTACTGTTACTGTCCATTACTCTTACTGTACATTACTCTTACTGTATATTACTCTTACTGTACATTACCCTTACTTTACATTACTGTTACTGTCCATTACTCTTACTGTACATTACTCTTACTGTATATTACTCTTACTGTACATTACCCTTACTTTACATTACTGTTACTGTCCATTACTCTTACTGTACATTACTGTTATTGTGCATGACCCTTACTGTACATTCCCTGCATGTGTCCTGCCCTTCCATCCCATTATACGCCCTTCAGAATGCAAGTCACTGAAGCCATGCGACACATCACCCGGCAAACGCTCCACACTGGATAAGCCCCATTGGGATTCTTTCAGGTCTATAAATAAGGTGGAATGACATCTTGAGACACTGCACCAGAACCAGCCTGTGTACCCAACCACTGGCACGTTGGCTGGTATGTGTGTTCGCTGGTCCGTTGGGTTTTACCTAGGAGTGATGCCAGATGCTGCCCAGGTCTCCATTGTTTGCCTTTCTCCCTGGAGTGATGTCACTATGGGCCGTATTCACACTTTGGAATGATTTAGGTTCTTAATTATACGCAACTAGTAGCAAGACGACTCTCCTGACACGCCCCAGGTTTTTAGCTTCTTAACCGACTTACGAATGCCATAGGGCTACCTTATCTTTAGGTTCTTAGTTGTGTGCGTATGGTGGCTATTAAAAAAATAGTTTTTGCCCAACTGCGCCCAGATTTCTTTTGATCCCCTGCATGCCTCCTGTCCTTTCTCTGTGCCCCTGTATGCCTTCTGTCCTTTCTCTGTGCCCTTGTTTGTTTTCTGTGCTCCTCTGTGCCCCTGTATGCCTTATGTCCTCCTCTGTGCCTCTGTATGTCTCCAGTGCTCCTCTGCACTCCTGTATATCTCATGTCCTTCTCTGTGCCTCAGAATGTCTCTCTTATGTCACACTTTCTCTCCCTTTATACTATCCAACCCCTCTTTCTCTTCTTTCCACATTCTCCTTTTTTCTTTTTTTAATCCTTACTTACTTACCTTTGTTGTCTTCTCACCACTCTTCTCCCTTCGTCAGGCGCGCTACTCTGTTAGAAGTTCAAGGCGTCTGCCGTTCAGCCAATTTTAAACATTTTTATAGGGGGAACAGGGGAAGTGCCAACACCAATGAATGATCATTAATTTTTTCAGATATTTCTTTAAATGGATGAAAGAATATTATTTCTCTATTACTCACATTTTCTATGCAAGTTACTGATGCTGTTAGTTGCTTTTTAAATGCTTATAGCTTAAGCTATTGGAAGGTTGTTGTAGATAACTAATAACTAATATATCCATTAGGCACTTGTTTGTTGCTTCTACCCAGTTTCATTGTAAGCAACATCAAGACACTAACATAATCTATTTTGAATGGCAGCATGACTTCCCTGAAGTTAGATAAATGGCCCAGTCAAAAATGTGTGGCCAGAGTTGATATAACCCTCTATATTCAAATCACAAAAAACGGTGCATGCAGACAGTTTACACCTGATTTTTGACCAGGGCCAGAAAAAAATATAATATGTAATGCATTGTTATTTAGTAATCCAACATGAATCCTTAAAAAAACATACTTTCTTAATAAGAAGTCTGAGTATGAAAATAAAAGCTGCCCAAATAGGAAGCTTACTTCAGCCACTTCAATTATCTGTTATATATTTCAACTAGAAACTGCCTCCTGTCTCTTTTCCATCCTGTTTCTTTACAGGATTCCTAAATTGCTACTTATCTACTTACAGGGCTTTTTACCCATAGAACCATTTCTGTGTCACAAGTAGTTAATTTTGAGCTGCAAGAGGCACAGTTACTTTGTAGCTCAGGCTATATTAGACAGTAGAGAGTGTCGCTACAAGAGCTGCGCTTTTTTTTTCCACATTCTGGGATAAACCTTTTTTTTTTTTTTTTTTTCATTTTAATGCATATCAAATAATGAAATCCTCTTGCTGACCTTCCTAGTACAGTGAAGGGCACAGAAATAACTTTCGTTTTCCAAATCCCAGAGACTTCTCGGCTTTCTCGCCGGTGTCTGATCACCCCCCGCCTCTCAGCGTTCAGGCGTCATCTGGCGTTTGTTTTTAAAGCTGCCGCGGAGGACGGAGCTGACTGTCAGGGTGCCGTGGGCGAGAGGTGCAGATTAAAGCAGTTTTATTCCTTTTCATGTTGAAGCTGCCAGTTTGGTGACTGGAGAGGAAAGCAGAGGGGGAGAGACAGCGAGGGAGTAAGAAAGGGTCTGTCAGTCACTCTGCAGCCCAGTCTTGTTCATTACATTTATTGTACTGGCTCCTGTAAGAACGTCCCCCTGTAGACATGTGTAAAGCTTGTGAAAAGCAAGGACATGTGTGCTATCATATGTACTGATTGCACTAAGGCAGTATTAAGATCCTTACTCAAGGATATTATGTCTCCTTCTTTTCATGAGCACAGACTTTATTTTCCTCATCTTTACTTACTGTATCCAAGAATTCCATGTAAGGGACTAAATAGTTTCAGATTCGTTTGCAATCAGATCTGCAAGTAACAAATGTGTGGAGGATTTGCAATTGCAGGGCTGCTATATCCAATAATAAACTTCCAATCATTTATTTATTAACAGGTTTCTATATAGCGCTATCAGATTACATAGCACTTTACAGAGAATACCGTAGTTCCCCATTTATAACACGCTCCCTTGTATAAGACCCACCCCGTTTTTGGAGCCTAAATTAAAAAAAAAATATTTTATTTATTTATTTTTAACTATTATTTTTAACATTATTTAATTCAAAATGGGGTGCATCTTATACAGGGGATCAGGGGATGTAACACTGAACTTACCTTTTCTGTCCCTCCGGCGATCCCTCCGGAAGTTTCAGGCTCTCTCCCATGCAGCTGTGACTCAGACTCTCTTCCTTGTGGTGCGCGCTGTACAATGACGTTGAGGTGACCTAAGGTCACGCGACGTCTATGTGCAGCGCGCGGCGCGAGGGAGACAGCCAGAGAGGAGAGAGCCTGAAACTGCCGGAGGGACAGAAAAGGTAACTTCAGTGTTACATCCCCTGTATAAGACGCACATGATTTTTAGACCTATTTTTTGTCTAAAAAAAAGGTGCGTCTTGAACTCAGTCCACTATGGGAGCTCCTTAGCAGAGGATACCTGATTTGATAATGATAATGCTGGATATATAAACCAAAGAGTGTATAAATTCAGTTAATCTAGGTAACCCTTGACTTGTGAATTCTTGAACTGGTGCTGCAATGTCAATTTATTTAGTAAGGTGAGAATGTAACTGACTATATAGGTTATAATTCACTTAAGTGCACTGATTCATTTCTGTATGTTATTCACTGGCAATAACTGTATAATATGTTTATGCTGAAATACTTGTATTGCTGACATTGAAAAGTTTAATAAAAATCATTTGATTTAAAAAAAAAAAAAAAAGTGTGTCTTATACATGGGGAAATACGGTATTTCACATTCACATCAGTCCCTGCCCCATTGGAGCAACATTCTAAGTTCCCTAACACTTAAACACACACACATACATACACGTACACAAACACACACACACATTAGGGCTAAATTATTCAGCAGCCAATTAACCTACCAGCATGTTTTTGGAGTGTGGGAGGAAGCCTACGCAGACACGAGGAGAACATAGAAACCCTACACAGATAAGGTCTAGTCTGTGAACTCATTACCTCACTACTGTAAAACACAATGCCTGCGTAAAATAGTGATGGTTCGGAAGTATGAATTGATATGCAGGGAATTGGCACACCTATACTGTACATTTAAACATGAAGCTATGGTTACTTGCAATTTCAACTGAACGGAGAATCGGAAATTAGAATCTATTTGTAAATATTTATTTATCTTAATTAGACATTAATCAGGCTACATAAATATGTCACACAGAGGTGGAACTAGCGAGTTGTGGGCCCAGGTGCAGGCTTTGGCCCCGATGATATCCCAGGTAACCCGGTGGGCATGCGGTAATGATGGCTGTGGGCCCTTGTATCAGCATGGGCCCCGGTGCCGTTGCACCTATGGTAGTTCCGCCCCTGAGGTCATAGCCTACAGATCTGACTCCAATGCGTCTCTTTAAAATCCACATCCGCATTATATTAATAATTATTATTATTTTATTTATTAACACTGATTTTGGAGTTTTAAAGCTTGTTTTAAAGTGTAAATTCAAAAGTACTGATTATTACAAATCTGACTTCTCAGGCCCTGCTCCAGGCAGCATGCTTTCCCAAAATTTCCAGGGAATTATCCCACTTAAATTAGGGAAAAAATTATTCTTCATCCTACATTAATACCATTTAAATTAAGCCTCTGTCACAGCAAAAATTATATAACTAGTGATGTCTGTCTTGTCATTTTGCATCTGAAATTTGTGATGACTTTGATGATGGGCTATAATGTGAGGGCACCCTAATTCTGATGTATGACCCACAGGTGGCCCATATTTTTCTACATGCAAAAATACACTTTGTTGTATTGTAGCCTTAAGTTACTCCACATCCAAAAATACCTATCATTGCAATTGCCTTTGACAGATCTTGGGGGTGATCCAGAGATGGGAGGTACAGCAAATCTGCACCTTGGAAAAACCATGATGAAAGGCAGGGGAAAGAAAATGTAAAATATGCAAACAGAATGATTCGAGAGTTGATGTTTTGTACTGTAGGTCAACTCCAAATTAGAGTTTGAAAATAAAGCTGTATTGTATTCGTATAAAATTAGCCCATATTTTCCCTGAATCCAAAAAAAAAGAAGTAATTAAATGCACCCCTTACATTGCACTATAGTTTGTCTAGGTTCAGACTTGCCAATTTTTGTGCAGTTGCTCTTAACTCTGGATTAGCCCATCTGTGTTTTATTTTATCATAAGCTTTTTTGTGTTTTTTATGTTTAAAGCAATGCAGAGCTATTAAATTATAGTTATAAGTGATAATGTTTTTAAATGATCAGTGATTAAGGTTTCTATATACACAAACATTTTTGCCCTCATTAATTAATGAGAGGGATGGAATATATGCATAGGGTACCCATATTGTTTTTCTTAGATTTAACATATACTCAGCACCAGAGAAACCTGGTATTTCACCAGCACTGGGCCGCAGGTCTCCTATGTGAGTCCATGTCATTATAAGTAGATAAATTGCCTTTCATTGACATTTTCTGTCTGGATTTACTATGCTTCAAACTTTGGACTCCTTTCATTATTTCCAGAGTAATCATAGGCCATTTTTGCCACTTAGAAACAC
>WWET01000230.1:870859-892322 GCA_011038615.1 Limnodynastes dumerilii
TTTAAGTATATATTTTATAGCCAAATAAAGTGCATATGCTGTCATGGTCTCTAAAATGGAAGCTAAACAAGAAACGAAAATATGAAAGATTTTAAGAGAGGCACACTACGTCTCCATGAACTGCCCAACAAAAAAAGTAAGGTATTGAAAATATAACTTCAAATTGATTTGAAAAAATGAAACTGTTAAAATTAATAACAGGACGGAATCCAGAGTGTAAAAATAAGAGGAAATTTGGTGGAAAGTTACACCTGGGAAAACCATTTTGAATTTCAGGAGAAGTGAATATTCAGGGAGAATATTTTGCTTCTGCTAATTGCACACAGATACTGACCAGCGTTCATTTTGCTCTTGATCCACACAACCTTTTACACACGAGCATAGGTCTTTAATTCCACATGGAAGAGGGGACTGAACTCCCCTGTCAATCACTTCTCGTACGTAAAATATGTGATTTGTGTGCGGATCAGCAGTCTGCTCGTAAGTGGGTAATCACACCCACAATTTAAAATGATAATGCTTCCCCCGCTCACCTTGGCACAAACCATTTCTTTTTAAAAGGGCAAACCAAATTAGGCTCATGTACCTACTTAGAATAAGTAATACGTGGTACAGAAAAAATTACTGCTAAACCACGCACACCTTAATGAGAACAGTCAGTTGTGGATGCTAAAACTCAAAAACTTTATTATGACATTTATAATTTATTTATATTTGTCATATATGAAAAAACATCATTTATACATAATTCTTATAGCAATTATAGGGCATCATGTCATAGCAATATGCACGGTGTAAGCAACAGGAGGATGTTTACTGGACCTAATCTAAGTGACATTTAAAAAATTTGCAGTAAAGCTAAATATGAAAAAACATCATTTATACATAATTCTTATAGCAATTATAGGGCATCATGTCATAGCAATATGCACGGTGTAAGCAACAGGAGGATGTTTACTGGACCTAATCTAAGAGAGGAGACTCATCCTAGTAATTATCTAGTGCCTCATGGCCACACTTCCCCCTTCCAGGTCCGTAGCTTTCCCTCCCTCTTTAGCCCTCATTCAAATACCTCCTCTGAAACAAAGTGATCATGTACAAGCAGCTTTAATTCAGTGCGCTTCGGAGCAAAGACCGGGAGCTTCTCATTCAGGTTATGCCCGCAGGTTGGTGGTCACAAATAAGCAGTTTGCTGGTAACTCCGGCACACTTGGATACAAGAGTCAAAATCCTGACACGCGTTTTGCCTTTGGCTTGTCAAAGGTGCTGTGATTATTACTCGTGTCTGTTTAAATACTGACAGCCTTAAGTCACACGAGCGGATCAGCGGTCAGTCCCCCTGCCCACCTTTACAGACGGAGTGGAAGCACAGCCCCTTTCCATGGAATATATATCGTACGAAACTGAGTTCAATACGATAGAAGTTATGTGCGTAAAATGCACGTAACATCTGGAGAGCGCATGCACCCCACTTACGCACTTTGCAGCTTTCAAATATATCAAGGGGTTAAACCAGGGTGCAATTTTTCCAAGAAAGAGAGGCATTAGAAAACAAGGGCATGCATATAAACTAGAAGGTGGTAGGTCCAGAAAATAGTTTACTTAAAGGTATTTGAAAAATAGAATAGCCTTTCATCTGAGGCGGTTGAGGCTAACACTCTAGCACAATATAAAAAGCTTGGCATGAATATAAGGATAACCTATATCCCAAACTGAATTGAGTATCAAATAGGGTCTAGGATTAGTAGGGGTTAAAGAATATAAAAACAGACTAGATGAGCCAAGTGGCTCTTATCTGCTGACACACTTTGTTTCCATGTAATTGCCCTCATTCTGCTCAGTTTTTTCACACCCTGCATTAAAAAGGGGTGTGGGTCCTCGCTTAGAACGTCCCTATTTCGATAGGGTCTTTTTCTCCCAACCAGTTTCGAAATGGCTGGAATATCGATTGCATATGCTTCGATGAGGCATAGCAATCGATCCACAGAGCACCGAGCTTTTGCTCCGAAAGGTAAGGAAAAAAGTACCCCACTCCTTCCCCTAATTCTAACCCTAACCCCCCCTTATTACCATAAACCTAACCTTCCGTTCCCCGCAGCCTGACCCTAATCCACCATCTCCCGCAGCCTGACCCTAATTCTCCATTCCCTGCAGCCTGACCCTAATCCTCCATCTCCCGCACCCTGACCCTAACCCTCCCTCCCCTGCAGCCTCCCTTGCATGCAATAATCATCTCTGTATTGATTATTGCAATGCTCTCCTTACTGGACTCCCACAATATAAAATTACCCCTTTTCAGCCTATATTGCATGCAGCAGCCAGACTGATTTTTTTTTTCAAAATTAACTTCTACATTTTTTTGCTAACCTACAAAGCCATCACTAAGACTGTACCCTCATAAATACTCATCCCAAGATACTGTATAACCCAGCTCGGTCTCTCAGATCTTCACAGCTCTCCTGTATACTGAACAAAAGCTTTGATTCCCTGGTAACAGGACTTCTCTGCACTCACACTCTCTGGAATAACCTTCCTTGCTCTTTAAGACTATCCTCTATTCTCCAAACTTTCAAGTGTTCCCTTAAAATCAAGCTTACCAAATTTCACAACCTACTTTTTAACATTTATCTACTCTATTTACAACTACTTTGCTATCCAGTTTTCCTTTCTACTACACAAATACAAACGTGGACACTTTCTTTTAATGCTAATATCACTCTCAGTCCTTCTACCACCACTGCTGTGTGATTGGATCATATATACCAATATATAGCACTTGCCCTTATGTATCAATACGCAATGTCCTATAGACTGTAAGCATGCGTGTGGGGCCTTCTTACCCACCCAGTCTATTTGTTACTACCCAGTCATGTTAAATTGACTGTTAAGTGCTATGTGATATTATAGTGTTGTATGAAAACTTGTTAATAAATATATAGAGACTAAATATATAGGCTCATATTCACCTCTAATTATAAAGCTTCTGTATCACACACTGAATCTCTCTCCATGCCCTCTTATCCCCCTCTTTTCAAAGCCTTTAACTCCCAGTTTGCATCTTATCTGTTTCTTGTAATAATTCTATATCATTAATCCCCTAAAACAATTCATAACCCCCCTCTTCAATCATTTATCCCCCTGTACTATGAAGCTCCCCAACAGGTGTATTCCAGTCTGTAGCATTTTCCACAATAAAATATAATTACCCTAGTTAGTAGCATTATGTAGCCCTTGCATATCTTTTCCTTCTCTTAGTTATGAGTCACCTCATTAACTTTCATGTACCCTTTCCCCCAATATACATGATTCTCCATGTACTTACTGAATTAATCCCCCCTCCCAGTACTTATACCAACTGTGGCCATAGCATGGAGCTATACTATTCACATTTAGGCATTCCTAGGAAGAGATGTAAGGAGTGGTACAAGGAGCTGAATAAGGATTGATGCACAACAGGTGTAATGTGCCAAGGATTGTGCTTATCAACAGTGCAAAAAAAATCATAAAACTGAGACAGTTTCACAGTTTATTCTTTAAAAATAGACTGCATAGAGATCAACAGAACTTGTGCTAAGCAAATTTTATTGCACTACAATAGTAGTCATCCCTGTCTATTTATAGCAAGCAGGGAGATTACCAAATTATTTTAAGATTACTACATTAGTACAAATAAATGGACATGGTCTGGCCCGCAGGCATATCCCCTGGTCAGTAATAGTAATGACCTTTGTACCATTTTTTATTCTTCTGCTATTGTTTGTATGTACAATCAAAAGTCTCTTCTGTCACTGCATTTACTTTTGTACCACAAATGTATTAGTTAGACTGAAGCTGGCCATACACTAAAGCGATTATTGGCTCGATGCTATAATTATCGTGGTTCGGACCAAAAATCACTCTAAATGGCCAGGATCAATTTTTTAAATGTCCAATAAATGTAGCAGAAACGCTCTGGTATGATTATTGGATTTTTAAACTAGCTTGATTTAAATCGAGCACTAGTGCCCAATAATTTAAGGGAGCCAATCAGTTTACTGAATGGCTCTCTATTCTTTTAGTGCCTTCCTCCACTGGTTAGTCGAAGCCGCGCTGTGTGGATAGTGGCTTCGGCTGAGCTCTGTCTCACCTACTCCCTGCACTGACCGCTGCTGCAGATCTATTTATTATGCTGCTCTGACACCTTTGAAGTATACTTCAACAGCATAATGCACAAAACAGCATAATACATAGATCTGCTGCACAGGCTCGGCCCCCCTCCCGCTCCCCTTCTGCTATGATTATTGGTCCCAGCAGAAGAGGTGAATGGAGCCAATGTCGGAACCTTTCCTTGGCTGGAAATCTTCCCGTTTATCTGGCAACTCCCTGCTGGTATTGATAATCGTGCCAGTGTATGGCCAGCTTAAGGACTGATTTTGTTGTGCAGTCTATACTTAAATTTGAGACACAGAAACATAATATGAGTTTACTTTTTTAACTTCTAGACTTGAGGTCAGTTTAATTGCAGACCAGATCATAGTTTCCATTCAATTAGTGAGCCAAGCCAACATTTAATGACTTGGTTGACAGTTTATGACTTCTTATTCTTCTTTAAAATCCAGAATTTAAAAGACGAGAAATCTGCACAATATGTAAAAGCACAAAACTTGATATATATCAGCTATCCGTAGAAGTAGAATGCTCTGTAGATTCTGGATTGAGGAAAAGGAAATAGAATCAAGTCATTAAAAATCCTTAAACACTATTCTATTTACATGCTAAAACATCTAAAGAAATAAAATACGAACAGAAAATATTATATATATAAATATAGTCATATTTGTCTGAAGTGTAATTTCTCCTCTTTACCTGAACCATTGTTAAAGTAAAGTGGGATGGGATCAGGTTGTTTATAGTTTCTATTATTTAGTTACTTTTAATCTAAATTCCTCATTTTGATAATCTGCAGAGATGTTAAAAGATGACATTTACTCTCCTTGCGTGAGGACCTTTGTGTTGGCTATATAAAAAAATATAATAGCTAAGTGACATTGAATCATGCTACTTAACATGTAAAATTAACACCGACATTGTTAAAAAAATGTCTGCCATGTTTTATACTTCCACACTTATTCTTTTGCTCATTCACAATGTATTTATAAGGTAAACAGCATTTTCTGTAAAAAATAAATAAATAAAACAATAAGCCAAGGTTCAGGAATGTGGTGACATTTTATCTTGAAATAACAGGCCACATTCTTAGTTTATTATTGGCCTGAGAGACTTTCACTATACTTTATAGCATACTTACACAACTTACGCAAATGTCTTTGACAATTATATAAATGGAAAATCTTAAAACCCTAGGTTTTACTATTTTAATGAAAGGCTTATTTTAATAGTCAACAGAGGAATTAAAACAGTTTTATATTTAAAATATAAAAGAAAACTTTTAAAAACATTTATCTGTATAAAACAACCCAGAAGAGTAAGTAGAGTATCTCAACAAGTGTCTGACTTCTTTGTGATGGCTCTATCTTGTTTACACTGCAGTATACAGTGCTAATGATTCAAGTATTACCAAAATGCTTTATTGTGCGAGAAAAATTATCTATAAATATATAAAATTAAAACTACTCTATATTTTCAGCTCTGTATGTACTCTATCCCAATATCCTCCTACAAAAATGTTATTTATGTTAACAAAACTCCCTGCCAATACAGTATATGGAAAGGACATAATTAAACCTCTGTGGTTTATTTAGAAATGGAAACGATATGCACAACCCACAATCTATTCACTTGACAAAAGTTTGTCTCATTTCACAGTATGCAATTGTGATAAACAAATCACTAAATCTTTTCACCAACTTTACAAATTTCCCAGTGCATTAGTGAACATTTTTATTTTTTTTTTTAAACTGCTTTTAAGTGAATGAGATCCCCCTTCTCTGCAGAGATTTTAAACACTGGAAGAGACCCCAAGCTCTATGGGCTGTCCTTGGATCACTCTAAAAGCTTAGAAAACTGGTCATTCTGAATGAAAAGAGCTACCTAAGGCACTAAAGTTGCAGGTTGTAGTAATGAGTTGACTCCAAAGGTATGGTGAATTTTTTGGATTAGTATTAAAAATAAATATACACTGTCTTGTTACCTAAATATAGACAAAACTCCCAGATGCTGTGTTTCTATAGCTAGTCTCACATGGGAAGGGGTTTTGTGACCTCTGATAAGGACAGCTTCCTGTCTGCCTAATCACTTAAAAGCTTGTGACTGAAGTATGATAAAACCTACAGATCCTGGCTCCTCCCATGACATACAGAGGCACGTACACAGTGTCACACACGTACCGTCATTCAAAGTGATGAAATGCTTTCACTGACAACTACTTTAAACTAATACTAAAATATGTTGCTAATCTGAATGTAAAACAGTGTCCTAAAACAAAGTAGTGTTTAACAAAATGTATTCAGTTATAGAACTTATATTAGACATTAATAAAAATTGCAATATTGCTTACTTCAGTATTGGAAGCCTATTATTCATAAAAACAATTACCATAAAACTTACCACTTAACCTTTTAAATCTCTGCTTAGCTGCTGCTCTTTCTTTGGCATCAAAATACCAAACAGTTAAAGCATATCTGTTAAGAAGACAAATATAGCAGTTACACAAAAGATAAAATAAGCTCCTAAATACTAGCACACATTGTCAGCCAGACTGCACACACCTGGTGGCGTAGGAAGGTTGCACCTCATGTGGGTTGCGTCGGTCAGACCAGAATAAAAGCAACCGGTCAAAGAGAGGCTCAATATCGGCAATGCGCGACCCATTATCAGGGAAAATTCGCAGTATACCTCCATGAACCTGTGACAAAAACAGCAGGCACAAATGTAAATTCCACACTGTATAAATGTATTAGTAAGAAACATGTCATAGTATAATAAGCAAAAGATTTCTGCCAGAGAAGAGAGAAGCTGAAAGCAAGCAAGAAATAAAGAATTGCATTCCCACCTTTGCATCCCAGTTCTTGTTTAGGTAGTAAATACAGGTAATACAACGCCCATCCCCAGTGGGGTTATCTACATGCCGCACATAACCAGCTCCATGGCCAGGATAACAAGCTACCATTGCCTGAAAAAAAAGTAAAAAAAAAAAAAAAGCCTGTTACATTTTTAGGAGTTTCTTGAGAGTTCAGGTTATACAATGTAACCTTCACAAATTAGATCACATTTGACTAACTAGAGGTCAGATATACTAAGCTGCAGAAAAGGAAAAGTGGAGATGTTGCCCATAGAAACCAATCAGATTCTAGCTGTCTAATATATTATGTTATAAGTGGTAGATGTTCAAGCACAATAATGCCAGGATAAACCAGACTCTGATGGGAATGCAGAAACTGTCAGGTAGTGGGCATACACAAAGACTAGATGGAGGCTTTGGATACATAAAACAAAGAGCCAAATTGTCAATAATATAGAGGTGATCTACTACAAACCAGAAATGGGAACATATACAGAGAAATCATGCAGACCATATTAGATGCACAACAATGGTGCATGTTCAGGTGGTGGCAGACTAGCCTGGGTAAGCTGAAACAGGGAATGTCACAGACAAGTGACAAGACACAGAGATCAGAAGGGGTATCCTACTTCCAGCAATTTGTATCAGAAATTAGAGTTCTATATGTATTTTGCAGATCAGTGCGGTCACATTATCACATGAAACATGTCACAGGGCGCACAATTAAGAGTATTGTAAACAACAAAACCAAGTCATTTGCTTGATGATGGGCAAACGCTGATGTATTCTTGCAAAAAAAAAACACAAACAAGAGCAAATACAAGGTGCAATGGTTTCAAGTGACATAACAGAACTTTAATAGAAGAAATTCCTTTATGAGATTAGAGGGTCTCACCTTGGACCTCTCCTTCACATAGTACTGGCCCAGATGTTTTCCACAGAGCACCACCAGTCGGTCAATTACTGACAGAACAAGTCCAATTGCCTCACATCCTTCCTCTGTGCCAACAATCCATGCAATTTTGTCACCCCGTAAGTGCCTCTTGGAAACGCCTTGATGATGCCCTGCCAGCTGGCCATCCTTAAGTGCCCCATTCTTGTGTAAACGTCTAACCTGTTCCAGAACCTGATCCCCCAATGCGTCTCCCAAGATGTGATCCAAGTAACAGTAACCAGAAGAGAGCAAGCAAGGTGCAATGTGCTCCAGTGCCAGCTTCTCAAGGTCCATAGACAGGCTATGATTGGGAGGCATCTTTGTCCCTTCCAGGGATAACTAATTTTAGAACTTTATACAGAACATTTTGCTAATATAAAAAAATGTTTAACATCATAAGAAAGATAATGTAGTATGGAATGTCTTTGATGTGCCAATGGGATAAACCACTAAAAACCTAAAATGATTAGGAAAGTCCAATGAAACAGAGCCTTGAGCCTCCAATGTGGGTCAACCCCCGTACAAGTGTATGCTAGGGTTGGTATTTCAATGCAACAATATTGCAATGATCTATCCAATCTTCAAGCTTCATATAAACACACACGAACATGCGTAGAAAGGCATATTTAGTAAATCCTCGGCTTGTATTAGTTCTCCACCTATGCTGTTATGTGTTTTGTATGTCCTTGTGGCTCGTGTCGTGTAGCTAGAACCTATCGTCCGTGTGTGTAGGTCTATAGAGGTTCAGCTACGTGTCTATAACTGCACAGTCCTCCCAAGCCCTATATAACTCAGTCTACGTGCAGAATGGGTTTCCACTCGCGGGGCGTGACCTAAAGTGCTGTCTAAACCCGGGAATCACGCCCAACATCTCCTCACCAATCACAACACAAAGAGAGCGCCGCTTAGCCTCTTGATGTGGACGGAGCAGTCAGCACGTGCTCTGGGGATACACTGTTGCTGTCGACGATTGGCTAAACCAGCTATAGGTGTGACTAGGTAACTAGGAGACGGCGTCTTAGTGGGCGTCCCATCCGCCATTGAGGAATCCTAGTTGTGCATGTAGTCTCCCAGTGTATAGGGCTGAAAGTAGTAAACAGAGATGGGAGGAGGGGAAGGTGTATGGAGGGATACATAGACAGGGGAGAGTAGTTACATTATAGCAAGGACGTCGGAAGGTTTGCTTATTAGGATGTGTTGTGAAATTATGGTGAGAAGCGGAGAGTAAATGGTCAAATAAAAAAATGTAATGAGAGAAGGGTTATAGAGGTCAGATGAAGGGAATGTCAGACAGTCTGTAGGGGAGGAAGGGGGAAGCAGTATATATTGAACTCTAACAAGTTGGGTAATGGTTCCAGTGTTACCTATTCTAGATGTATCTGTAAGTATTCTTGCTGTTTATGATGGGGTGGGGGGTGATAAAGTTCAGGGGTCGCATATCATGGATCTACAACCACTTTGTATAGATAGAAAGTTCGTATATGTATTCCTTTTGTCCTAATTTCTGCAGCTGATAGCAATGTATTTATAAACCTTGCTCAGCAGCCATACACAGAGTGTTGAGCGCTTTTCAGCTGACATCCTCTCTGCACAGAGCTCATAAGGTCAGCCCTGCCTCATCATTGCTTTGGGGGCCCAAGCTGGCCAACTTCTGCCATGCATGCAGTGTTACCCAAAATGGGTAACACCTGCATGATTGAAGTGTTAAGATACAGCTATTTATATATTTTTTTTATATATATAATATAATTTCTTTTCACATTTTTCTATACTGCTGGTTTTATTATTTTGCAGCAAATTTTAGTTAAGAGTTTAGTTTAGTTTGAGTAATAATTTACTCTATCTACAATAGGGATTATACATTTGAACATAGTATAGGTAGGTGTACACCTCAAGAGACTGCTCGGTTTATCTTCTGTAAAACTACAGTTTTGGAGCCATTGTTGCACCATATGCATATAAGTCCGTATTAATCACTATATATAAATTATACCCCCATTATATCCCCTCCTGATGCAGGTTCTCATTTACAATAACATCAGGTATTTTAGCCAAGTTATAGCAAATTAAACAACACAGAATGAAGATAAGGGCTAAAAGTGATAGCTCTGAGGGTGCATTACTATTTTATCAACAAATAAGCTTGGCTGTATGTGAAAGGGTTAAGTGATTCCAGAAAGTTAAATAAATAGGAAGAAATGTAGCAGAAGCAAGAGTTTGTCAGGCATACAATACAAATTAGTTTTAACAAATGTTAAATTATGAATCTAATATACAATAGCTAACATGCTATAGTTAATTAGTAAACTATTTCAACGTGAAATAGTGATTGAATAGTGAGTCACCTCTGGATTTCAAGTTGGCTGTGCTGTTTATAAGAATGAGGATAAAGCAGATGGAAGGAAAGGGGCTGTGGTCTGTAATGTCCCTGATACCTAATCACAGCTAAAAATACACTTAAACAACACGTAAATTCACAACAGGAAACTACTTGTATATATTGCTCAATATCATAGGCCTTTTACATCCTCTTATATCAGATAGTAAATTAAAACTGAGAATGCTCACAATAATAGCAGAATATAACTCCTTTTATTGATTGCATTGTCTCCCTTTCTTTCATTGCTCTTCATATTTATGGATCTAGACCCCCGCATGCACCCTCTATTCAAAACATTCCACTTATGCACTTGGGGGCTGATTCAGAGTTTGGGAGTAAGGGCAAAACAGGATCAAGTGTAGAGCTTGACTAAAACATTTAGCAGTGTGAGGTGTGCTAATTAATTTTACATGTTTTACATGCAAGTAAAATACTTTACTTTTGGAAATAGAACTCACATACAGCATAGCTTTGTGTTTAATCTATAAAATAGAGTTCAGCTAAGAAACTTCACCTCTCAATTCTAAGATAGCTTTCACAGTTTAGGCTTGTTTTCCCTCACAGTTCAACATGGTATTACTCAGGTCTACACTTGCACCTAAAAGAGGGTGTAAGTGCTACTCTGGAGCATCTCCCTTTGTGTGCATAAGTGGGATGCTGGATGCAAGTCTGGATCCGGCCCCATGTCCCTGATCCACTCATATTTGTCTAATTCCTTCAATCTATACTGTTTATACTATACTAATCTCTCACATGTCCATGTTCTCATATCTTATTCTAGTTTTTTGTGATTTACCATCTAATCTTTCATTGTCTTCTCCTAGTCTCTCTCAATAGCAGCTGGAATTCATACTATTAGAGCAGGGGGTTCTTTCCTATTATCTATTTTCACCATTAATGCAATTGACATTGGCAAATATGAACTTTATTGAGTATCAATTTTCAATGACAGCAAATGTAGATTGCATATATTAACCAGGTGTCATTAAATTGACAGCTATTTTTTATGCTACTGTGACCGAGTTTGTTGTGGTGGAGCACACCATTCTATATTTCACCTTTTAAACAAAGGGTTTTTAATTAGTTCATAATAAATGTTACGGTTTAGGATTTCATGTCTGTTTTGTTTCTTGATAAAGGGACGCTTATCATTTTGGGTATTTTCTAATATTTACCTTAGATCAATTGGGTGTGCACCAAAAGTCTTCTTGTGGTTTCTGGTACTGCAGGTTTTTTTTTTTTTTTACAGCTTTCCGACGCTAGAAAGAGATTTGTTTACTGTTGCCATAGCAACAGTGGACAAATCTAGCCAATCGGGAGGCAAAATGAAAGACCCGGGTTGAAAACTACCCTGGCGCTTTCACATTGCCACCCTTCCCGGGGTGAACACGGGAAAAACCCTTCTTTTTTCCCGTGTTCAAGTCCCGGGTCTCTTGACCCGGGTCTACTGGAAGTGGCGGTTTCACATCACCAACAAAAACCTGGGTTTTTGCAAAATGCCGAGTTTTTGATGAAAAACCCGGGTATTTGGTGGTAATGTGAAAGGGGTATTAGCTAGAGGTCAAATACTCTGATGGACCAAAGTAAAACAGTACTCCCAATGTTACACGACTAGATAGTGATACAGTAATATAAATGCTCACAGAGCCGGCGGGCGCGCGTCCGCGCCGACCAGCTGGACTTGGGTCGAATGAACACTGTAGCTGCTGGGTCTTCTCCATTACTCCGTGGACCGGAGATCCTTTCCAAAAAGGAGCCGACTAGAGAGCTGCAGATGTAATTGACCTGAAAAGCTTTTGCGAGGTAGGAGTAGTGTAGTTGGAGAGCGTGTAATTGGTCTTGGGAAGGTCTCAGTCAGAGGGATATATGTTTCTTGTGCCACAAAAAGCTGTGCAGTTCATCAGAGTTATCTCAGAAAATCCACAGGTGGGCACAATGCACATGTAAATGAATAATGCATGTTGTTAACTCTAAACTTTCAATAAAAACCATATCATTTAAAAACAAACAAACAAACAAAACCTTTAACTCAAATTCAGTATTCTCTGGTCAATGAGCTAGAAGTACCTCAGGTCACCTCACTTAATACACCAAACTCACTCAAATTACACAAGGGATTCTGAACAGGATACACCGAACCCAGATGGTGTTACAATGACTTAATATCAGTATACTTCTGCATACCAGAGTAAAGGGATTGTTGGGTAAAGGAAGAGTATCAGTTAAAGGACTCATCCAGTATTTGACTAATAGTGATGGACTACAAAAGAAACAATCCATACAATTATAGGGCTTGATCCAGACTTAATAACCACAGCTAATCTACGCAATGCTGCTTGCGTAAATCTGGCTGTGGGAACACAGTGCGCATGGCAGATGTTACGCATCGTAACTCTGATTGTACTTAACCCAACATGATAGGGCATGACATCCCTATGCAAGACGGAAATACGTATTGTGGGAGGAGGGAGGCATTTAAATTGGACAGTGTAGGCTGGAGTAGGCACTTAAATATGACAAGGCATTACGTATGATATACGCAAGGAAACGTTAAGGTAGGGTACTAAACACATAAGTCTGCTAAGGTGCGTGCGAGGAGAGGGCCAAGAGGAGTGTACTAATCTTAGTAGTGCGTAACTCGGATACGCTTGCAAATTGTAAAATTACCTGAAGTCTGGATCAGGCCTAAAAAATTTAAAGCTTAAAGATTCTACAGCTCTGTTGGCTTTAACAAGTAATCCCATGAAAAAGAGGATACTTGAATTATTAAAAAATACGGGACTGGATCCAGTCTTTAAAAAGCAAGTGAACTTTTATACATTATGTACCTAAGTCCCCTATTCTGCTTGTATGGCGCTTCCATGCGGAATGCATGTCGCCGCACATGTGATGGAGCTACACACCATGTGTATGAGATACGCATGGTGGGTGGGATCTGGTATTTACGTTGTACCATAAGGGCTTGACTAAGCCCTTTCATACGATCCAGTATTCCGCCAGCACAGTGCTGTGAGCAGAATACTTAACTTGCAGAGGCTTACATACGGAATCTGAACTTAGGTATGCATCTGGTCCACATATATTGATTGGCAATCCCCTTTGTCAATCAAGTGATGTGTGTTGGTGGTAACCAATTTCATGTTATTTTTATAAGGATTTGGACACGATTTACTTTTTGTTTACACCGATCGTAAGGCAGCTAACTGAACATCTTTAGGCACTGACTGTCTCAAGGGTTGGTGCTCAGTATATGGATGGCACTATAAGGAGTTAATGGAAATGTATTCTTATTCTTACACAGACACTGATTACAGAATGAAAATTTTACCTCCTAATCAGAGAAACCTCATAATCAGAGAGCGGTATGAATTACTTTCTGTGGCGCTGACAAGTAGCGATGACTTGGGCGGGTGGGTTGACATAGATGACCAGCGCCCAACAACAAAAAATATATCCATCCCCAGTAACAACTGAATCTGTTGAAACATTACAAAGTGGGGTAAGGTGGATAAAAACCCAAAATAATTCTCGACTGCAGTTAGGCTTAGTTAAATGGGGAAAAGGGAAAGACAAACAAAGATTTATCACATTTTTCTCTCTCAAAATAATGAGTTCATCCTTACCCAGAGTTAGTAACATCTAATGTCCTTATGCAATACACTGAATATGAATATTATTTACAAATTCATTATGCAAACTTTCTGCCAATGTATCGTTACTGTGTTCACATTGCAGAAGCTTTTTTTGTATTATTTTTCAGTTACAAGTTATTCTGACTATGAACAATATTATGTTATAATATTATAACATATTATAAAATGCCATAATATTGACATTATATTATTGTACTTGAATGGAAAAGCAATGTATTATAATTCATTGCAATGAACTTTGATATAAACAATTAAATGTCAAAAAAAAAGTCTATTTGATTTATTACTTCTTAATGAATCCCAATAACTGTTATCTTGAGACATCATTGTATGAAGTAAGTCATTAATATAGTAGCAAATGAAAGCATAAAATCATGCAGAAATGGTTGATAGGTTGGCTGTTGACAAGACAATCCATCCATAGTGGTTTGCTTGCTTTTAGAATATATCTCCACAAGCTATAGCTCTTCTGCCGCACAGCACTGAGGTCATGAGTTTGATTCCTGGACAAGGAATGCTGTGATCCAACTTACGCAAGCAAAGTGCCTAAGTGGGCTGTGTGGATTGGAAAGTGCATGATAATGTAACGTAACTTCCATAGTACGGAACGAAGTTCCCTACAATGAAGTTTAAGTAAAAATGTGCTGTGCTTCCCCTCTGCCTGCCAAGGTGGGCGGGGGTGAATTTAAATTTTACAGTGTAGGTTTGAACACCCACTCACAAGCAGATCAGTGGTCAGACAGGCCGCTGATCCGCAAGTGCGACTTAAGGTTGCAGCGTAAGTCACTTTATTTCCGCACGAGAGAGGGGAGTGACCCGTTGATAGATAAAATAAAATGAGGTAGTAACTATTAACTTAAATAAACTTGTATTTCAACAGTTATGCTGAAGTAAGTAAATGAAGGCATACACATTGTGCCTGAAGTGGATGGACTGCAGCAATAGAAGATTACTCCAAGTTCCCTTTCTCCTATTAATATACCACCTTATATCTACATTTTTAGAAAATGCTTGTTTATTAGAAGTGCCTTGTGCCCCTGGGATGCTCCTGTTAAACACATTCCAGTGCCAGTACTTACTAATCCATACATGAAGTCTCCTCTGTGGTCATCATTAAACTCTGTCTCTCCTGTTGTACTCATATAGACAAACCGATAATTGTCTGTTTCTGGAAGCCTCATTTACATTTATACAGTGATAACAGAGATGTTCTTATTATCACTGGTTATTGCAATTTACCATTAAACATTTACTGAAGTTTCTTTACTTCTTTACTTTAGCTGCGTTTCAGTAGTAAGACTGAACATATTGCTTCTAAAGATCAGTATGAAGGACCAGGGCTGGCCCCAGGTCTGCTAGCACCCAGTGCATGAAATTTACCAGAAAATATTTTTGAAAAATTTAAAAAATGAATTCAAACGAAAGATTACAAAGTCTAAAATATATTAGTGCACTAAAAATATTATAATTTAAAAGAATATAAATTTTAAATTTATGGCTTCTCTTAAAACTGTTTCATGTCTCCAAAATACTGATTCAAATGCTAATGTATTGGGAGATTTATATTCACCCTATAATAAAGCTCTTTATTTCTTAATTGTGCAGCAGCCCCTCCTTTATTTCAAGTGGGCTAGGATGGTAACAGTTATGGGTGGTGATTACTAGGATGTTGTCTATATTTGGTGGTGGTAATTAGGACACTATAGCGAGTGGCAGTCAATAGGAAGATTTCTGTATTGGGTGATGACCACTGTGGTGCTACTGCATCAAATAAAGTTCATAAATCTTTTTATTTTACTGTAAAATACTAGTCAGTAGATGATGTAAGTGATTGGCTATATGTTGTCCCACCCACATTATATATATATATATTATAGTTTTTATTCTGTGTTAATCATGCATACTTGATGTTAATGTGTCTCAAATCAATAATAAAGTTCCCAATTCACCCATGGTTGCAATCTCCGGTTAGAAAGTGTGGCTTCCAAAAAAGGTATATTCAAAAGTTACTTTTCGAATGTCCCTTTTTCCGAAGCTTACACTTAGAATTTTTTTTTTAGGAATGGGTGAGTATGAGTACTCACCCATTCATTTTTGGAAAGAACAGATCACTCTGCCGCTGCTCGCCGAGGGGACAGGTGAGTAAAGTCTTTCTGCCGGGTTAGGGTCAGGCTGCAGGGGAGGGAGTGTTAGGGTCAGGCTGTAGGAGATACTGGATTAGGGTCAGGCTGCCAGGAAGGAGGGTTAGGGTCAGGCTGCAGGGGAGGGAGTGTTAGGGTCAGGCTGTAGGAGATAGTGGATTAGGGTCAGGCTGCCAGGAATGAGGGTTAGGGTAGTGAGAGGGGACGGTTAGGGTAAGAATTAGTGAAAGTAGTGGGGGATTTTTATTTTACACTTTTTGGAGCACTCAAAGCTCAGTGCTTTGTGGATCGATTGCAATGCCTCCTTGAGGCATATGCAATGGAAATCCCAGCCAGTTGCGAACTGGATGGGGAGGAATGGCCGATTCGAAAATTGGCCATTCGTACCAGAGCCCCACACCCATTGCAGAGGGGGTGTTGGTCGCCACTGCAAACAGCCCTTTTTTTGAAAGGGCCGTTCTCGCTCAGTCTGTTCTGAACTGGCTGAGAATTCAAATGCTTTTGCCTCGCAGATCGGCATTCTAAAAAAAAAAAAAAAACTCAAAAAAGGCTGCCTTTTCGAAAATCAGTTTTTGTCTGTCCTCAAAAACAGCATTCGCGGTGGCAACTCCCACCATTGTAGAGGCCTCTATCATTATAAAGCTCTTTATTTCACCTTAAGTGTTCTCAAATTATCGCTCTACATTACCCACAATAGTAATTGGTGATGATTTGAACACATATGGAGATAATTTAAGCACAATTAAGGGGGGAAGAAAGAGCTTTGTAATAGGGCATATTATCTAAATATTCCCCATAAATCTTTTTTTTTTTTCTGCTTAATTGTGCTTAAAATATTCTCAATATGGAGCCCTATGATGGCCTTATTTAGAGGTCTATTATAGGAGATAAATAAAGAACACAAAAATAGAATAAAAAAATAAAATTCAAGGACTGGATCCAGACCTCTGCTACAACTGCGCTCGGAGCTTCGAACACAGAAGAAGCAGAGATCCAAAGCCAGATACCTGCTATGTCCAAACTACTGTGCATGTGAGGGGAGGACCAGTCGTTAAGTTTTTTGTGCCATCAGCTTGGAAATCTGGATTGCATGTAAGGGCTTACCACAGTCCTTACTGTTCAATTTTAATAACCCCCCCCCCTCCCAAAATGCATGCACAACCCACCCTATCCCGTTCCACTATCGGAAAAGGCATTCACCATGGAAGTCTCAATCTGATCTGTGCTAGAAGTCTTATGTAAGGACAAAAAGTGGTAAACACCCACATTTCTAAAGTCTGAATCTGGTCCCAAATTATTAAACATATTCTGAGTTTCTATCCCCCCCTCCCATAATAGGGTTTTATATGAAAGATAATTTATACAATGATTTATAAGTTACATGCCACTGCGGGTGCATCCTCCACGTCAGGAGGCATATTTACATGCACTACAATCGCTCTTTATTTTTAGACATGAAATGGAGGACTGGGTTTTGTAAAATTAATAAATTAGTTATTCAACTTATAAAAAATGCATCATATGTAATACATAATAATTATAAGATGATAATGGCCTGGATCCAGAGACATTTTTTTCCAAACAGTTGGATATGAAATCAATCGATATTTGCAACCTGTGCATGCTCATGCATTTGGGGGCATTTCCATCTGATTGCAATGCAACTGAACCTCACTTCCATGCTCATGCATTTGGGGGCATTTCCATCTGATTGCAATGCAACTGAACCTCACTTCCATTTTGTTTTAAGCTTCCACTGAATTCTTACAGGGGTTTACTATTACAATATAGTGTAAGCGGAGATTCTATTGGCAGAGCGACTCACACTTTAGTCTGTTGCTTGTTTAAGCGTGAGTAAATTGGAAATCTTAAGAAGGTAATCAGCTATTGTGAGCAATAGGCGTAGTTTCCTTAGAAGTTGCATGGGCAGAGTGGGAAAGTAGAAGTACTACATCAGATGCAGAGCTAAGGGTTGTTTCAACCTACCTTATTCACATGGGGCTCCAGTCAATTGCTCCCCCCCTCCCCTAGGATCCTTAGAGGGGAAGTAACCCAGCAGCTACAGAACAGACCATCTTCAGATGTCAGGTCTGTTTCAATGCTGTACATAGATTGGTCAATAATATGGCACAGGATTGTGACAACACTTGTGCATATGCTGAGGACCAGCCAGCAAAGGAGGCACACCAGGACCCAGCAATATGGCATGGGTTCCTAACTTACTCTTCCATCAACCATACACTACCTTAGCCCTTTTCCCTATGCCCCATCTGCAAAGAAATGAAACATGTTAGCAAAAGATGTAAGGAAAGCACATATACACACCAAACCCCACCCCCAAACCTGCCCTGACTGGCAATTCCTCTTAACCTCTAAAGTACTTGATGCAAGTGAGACATAGCTGGATGTTTATGGTTCTCTATTTCTATTTTGATTTGTTTTCTTTCCTTTTAAATAGAAAGTTAAATAATTTTAATTTATTTTTTTTTATTTTTTTTGAAGATAATCTCCAACCAAACATCCCTTTTGAAAACTAAATGCAGTCAGACTAGTGAGCAGCTTACAGCTGTGTCATATCTAGACAGGAGCCGATGGAGAATATATTAGAACAGATATTTTAGAAGGTGTTCCATGGGCTCTGGGACTGTTTGTAAATAGTTTTTAAGGTCACAGAAGTTACAGTAAACATGCAAACCGAGTCAGCAAACCATTATGGTATACAACTCTCAGCATGCATTATAGGGCTGTTTTACAATTGTGACTACATAGCAGCTTTTGCTGTGCTTTTTTCACACTGCAAATAAGCAACGTTCTCAGTTATGCATAAACTAGGCATATTAAGCAAAGTGGCCAAAGGGGCAATTATGAACATTTCTTTCCTTGCATTAACCTAAATGTGGTACTTGGTGAACAAAACTTATATTTAAATTTATTGGGATTGAATAAAACAAATATATTGCAAGTGTTCTGCCAGAAAATAAATGGCAGGGCAGGGGGAGGGGGAGGGGGAGTTTTTATGATGACAAAATTAATAGTGCACACACATGGGAGGTTGACATTATACTTTTCAGATCATAGAACACAGCTTGTGCTTATAACAGTGGGTTATTGTAGTGTTGTGTAGTTAACATTGGGTTAAAGAGGAGGTCTGATGATTGTGCAGCATGGGAGCGGTTTACAGATATCTGCTCCTCATCACGTACAGACTGAGCCACTGGTAGTGAAACTTGTAAACTTGAGAAGGTTGAGGCTCAGGTGTGGCAATATCCCACCCACACCACTACTGTTAACAATCTCCAATATGAACATGATTTTCTCACATGTTTATTACCTATCAAAACCAAACCTCAAAGAACAAAAATAATACGGAAAATCTTCTCAGGACATAAGACAGAAGATGCAAACAAGAATAAATAAAACACTAGAAGAAAGATCACAGATTTTGAGAAACGTGGAATATAATGCACTGATATGAGTTCAAGGTTATAAGAATTATTGGAAAAGAGAAAAAATTTCAGGCAAGAAAAATGAGTAGACTTCACAAGACTATGTAATGGCCACTTACATTCAGATTTTGAAGCTAGATGCACACCTATCCAATAATCAAGGGGATCATTTGATTTACAACAGTATGGTCTGATATTGCATGAGTTTTGTTTTGCTTAAACAATTACATATGTTGATTTGGTTTTATGCAGTTCAAAAACAGGATCAATGAGGATATGTCGTCAAAATGTGATTAATGCCATCTCTTCAACTCTTCTGTCAGTCAGACATAGGGTCAGTCAGTGCAGCATAGTCTCTGTACAGTTCCATACAGTCACGATTTTTACAGCAGGTGGTTAAGGGAGATGACAATTTCTAATCCGCCATTAACTTTGCATAGTGTTTATTTGTGCTTATTTGCTTTAAATGCTTCGTTGTATGTACCCAACCTTATGCATCAACGGACTAAATAAGAAACCAGTCCTGAAGAAGTTTAATATTTTAGCAATACAATGATCCAAAGAAGCCTACTGCATTAAAAGATAACACTGGTCAACAATTTGTCAAAAGAGTTAATATTCGTTTGTCTCATAGTGTTTTCCATGCTGAATACAAATATTGTTTTAGAATAACTATCATGTAAGGATAGTCCTTGGACCGGATCCAGACTTGCGTCCGGCACCCCACTTACAGTTGCAAAGTGCATAAGTGGGGTGTTTTGACTGGAGGATGCATGCGTCCTCCAGATGTTACGCCCATTTTCCGGTATTTATAGGGGGCTTCTAGTGACAGCGCTGTCATTTGTGGAATGGAATCATTTGAAGAAGCACCTCACTGACTCATCTCCCATGAAGATCCCAAAAGGAGGCTCCAGATATCTTAAAACACGGCAGCAGAAGAAAGAAGACTTCAAAACTGTGAGTAAAATAAAACTTTTATTATTTTTTGACACGTTTTTATACATTTTAAGGGTGACTTTTTAATAGACATTTTAAAGCTAACTGACATTATTAAGGGATATATGTTACTTAATTTGTAAAAAAAAATACATGCCACAGTAGCAGAGGCATAACTAAGATAAATGGAACCCCGGGCAAATACCAATAATACGTTTTAATACTAGTATAATACTAGTATATCAATAATACTTTATTGATATACTAGTCTAAAGCCCGTCATAAAGACAGGAAAAAAATATGTAGCGGGTCCCTATACTGGGAGCTTCCTGTCGCTGCTAAAGGTAAGTAAAAGGGGTCTCACGGGGGAGGGGGGAATGTGTGTGTGTGTGTGTGTGTGTGTGCAGTGGCATAGCTATAGGGGTCGCAGTGGTCGAACTTGCAACCGGGCACAGGCCCCCCCGCCACTTACCAAGTACTGGAGTCCATTCTTCACTTACTTACCTGTGGTTCTGCCGCTGCGCTCACTGCAGCGCATCACCGGCTTCCTTTACTGTAGAAGTGACGTTGCGTGACCTGCGGTCAAACAACGTCATTACAGTCTGCGTCCCGCTGCATAGGGGAAGAGCAGCGGCGGGACTACAGGGAAGGAGGTTGGGGATGCGCTGCAGTGAGCGCAGCGGCAGAACTGCAGGTAAGTAAGTTAAGTCCTGGATCCTAATGGGGGATGCTGGGGGGAACTGGACACCTGATGGGGGACGCTGGGGGGACAGGACACCTGATGGGGGACTGGACATATGATGGGAGATGCTGGGGGGATCGGACACATGATGGGGGACTGGACACCTGATGGGGGATGCTGGGGGGACAGGACACATGATGGTAGATGCTGTGGGGACAGGACACAATGGCAGAATCTGGGGGGACTGGACACCTGATGGGGGATGTTGAGGGGACTGGACACATGAGGGCA
>WWET01000230.1:896692-907497 GCA_011038615.1 Limnodynastes dumerilii
CCAGAACCGCTGTTCCCCAGAATTAACCCGGTCCTCACTCCCAGGCAGAAAATCTAAAACAATATGGAATACGGCGCTTCATGGTGCATTAAAAGAGTTTTATTTAACCCCAGCAGGTCAACAAATAAAAATGTACCAGATGCAAACTGATAATCAGCATGTAAGCATAAAAACTCCTAATAACCGCGTGTACATCACCGTTAGATGCGCCCAGCGTCCTGGAAGCTTTAGTCAGCAAGTATCCAATCCACCGATGGTAGCGGGGGAATCGTCTGACACATGCAGTTTGTTGTTGACTCGTACACTGGCCCGCTCCTACGTGTTTCATCGTAAGACTTCGTCAGGGGGACGACGCAGATATATGACAAGCCATCAGCCAACTTTGGGTCATATATAATGTATATTTTTTAATTAAGAGCTCATCCCCCCCCCTGTCAGAGGTCCCCAAGTCTCCAAAAAAGCCACTCTGAGACAGCACTCTCTATCAGCTACTATCCCAGACACGCTTTAAAACACACATCCAAGATGGAGGTTGCTCAAATCAATTTATAAGATAATTATACAGCAGGTACACAAAGCAAGGGGAGTTTGCACAAATACAAAAAAAGGTCTGGCACGCTAGCAATTACCCAGTAAAACATTCTATCTGTTAGGACCACCAAACAGAGAAGCCTTGTAAGTTCCTGGCGGCTTATCATATATCTGCAGTTGTATGTGACAAATTATCAGACTTTTATTTTATAGATAGAATGTTATGGTTTGTTACTGGGTAATTGCTAGAGTGCCAGACCTTCTTTTGTATTTGTGCAAACTCCCCTTGCTTTGCGCACCTGCTGTATAATTACCTTCTAAATTGATTTCAGCAACCTCCATCTTGGATATGTATGTGTGTATTAGGTATGATTGTGTTGCTGTGGTATGAAAGGAGGCTTGGTCAAACCACTAGGGCGTGACCAAACAGCTGTGCATACACACACTAGATGTTCTCCAGTGCCCGCTTTGCCTATACATCTCCCCCTTTCGAATCATCATATGTCCATTCTCATCATCCTCCCTACCCTTCGACATCTCCCTATTCTCATCATCACCTCCCTGTTATGGTACCACTAGGCACTGGTGTATGGAGGACCAGGGAGGTCGTAGACTGAAGATGGAAGCCGCTACCAGGGCGCCGAGTCTAACTCTAATCTGGTCTTCACTAGAGCCCCTGATGGTGGGAATAGTCTGGGCTGCAAGAAACAAGAAGGCTGCGGCCCCTAGTAACAACCCCCAGGAATGGAAGAATGTAACAAAGCATGAGAGAGAGGCAGAGGAGGAGAGAGAATGGGAAAGTGGGCGGAGGCAGAACCAGAAGGGACTAGACTGAGACAAACGACAATGAACAAGTAACAGACAAGACCTGGGATCACAATACAATACAGACAAACAAGACTTACAGGGGAACTCACTCCCTTATATAGGAGAAAATCCCCTAAGGGATACAAACACAATCACTCAGTATAAGGAAGGGTTAATACAAGAAAGGATCAAACGGCAAGGAGCAGAGAGGGAGAACAGACAATAGGAGCACTGGAAGGTACAAGGCAGGGAAACAATGGGGCACTCAAGATCAGAATACAGCAAGAGAAAAACACAAGGCAAAGAGGGAGCAGGCTGAAGATGGAAGCCGCTACCAAGGCAACTGCCAAGAAGCTATAACCAGCACCGCTGTAAAGGCAGCAAGGGATTTAAAAAGGTTACTGGCCAATGTAAACGCACAGGGATTGCGCCTAGTAAGGAGATAGGCTGGCATCATGGTTGCTGGGAAACGTCCCTGACGCCAGCCCGACGGTCGGGAGGAATGTGCGTCCCAGGTTGCCTGGTAACGCTTGGTAAGTTGAGCCAGAAAGCGGGGAAGCTCTGTGTTCCAGAGCATCTAGACGCAGGACGGAGGCAGGAGCTGGAGGGGAATAGGAGCCTGCTGGCGTAGCCCTGCAGCCGTGAGTAACACGGGGAGAGCCTGACAGCAGGGAGTGAGGCAGGTTGCCGTGGCCATGTGCCGCTGTGTAACACTCCCCTCCATCATCTCCCTATTCTCATCATCACCTCTCCTTCCCCATTCTCTTTATCATTTCTCTATTCCATTCATCAGTTTCCCCTCCCCATCATCTCACTCCTCCTCTTTATCTCCAACTCACCAGTTTTCATGTCCCCCCAGGATCCCCATCTTGTGCCACCGGCCCCCCTTTCCCAGTACTCCCTTCATGTGCACCAGCCCCCCAGTACTCCCGTAATTTGCCACCAGCCCCCCAGCACTCCCATCATATGCCACCTGCCCTCCTAGTACTCCCATCATGTGCCACCAGCCCCCTGCCCCCCAGTACTCCCATCATGTGTCACCAGCCCCTCCCCCCAAGACTCCCATTGTCACAGTCTTGGTAGAATCTAAATTAGTCACGGATTCCGAGGGGTGTGTAGGACAGCGGATGTTGTAGAGGAAGCTGGGAGGCCGGAGATGATGCTTGGGCATAAGAACAAGGACTGACAAAGATGTAGCAGCAGAGCGCTGGACCGGAGTGAGATGCTCCAGGTAGCAAGAGAGACTGATGGTTCCTGCACCGGACTGGATCACACAGAGTTAGATTGGGTCTGATGAGTCAGGCTAGGGAGAACCGGGTCCTTGGTTTGTGTCGGGTGGCAGGACAGGGTCAGCGTAGGCAGGCTGAACTGGGTTCGCACGAGCAGGCTAGACTGGAATAGCACGAGCAGGCTGGACCAACTTCATAGCGGCTCCACAAGTAACCAGGCACCCTTAAGTAACAACAGTTCTTCAGGGCCGAACCATTTCCAGTCCACTAAATACTGGACATGACAGTGGCGAATACAAGCATCCAGAGTTTCCTTGACCTCATACTTGTTTTCAGAAGCACCAGCAACCTTGGATGGTCTCTTAACAGTTGAATAAAACTTGATGATCAAAGGCTTGAGAAGGGAAATGTGGAAGACATTAGGCTCTCAGAGATACGGAGGAAGATCAAGATGATAAGCCACAGGATTGATCACTCTTGCTATCTTCAAAGGTCCAATGAATCCAGACGGAAATTTCATTGAAGGTACTCTGAGTCATAGATTTTTGGTCGACAACCAGACTCTGTCACTAGGTCGCAGCAGAGGTACTGCATGCCTTTTACGGTCAGCTTGAATCTTGTAGTGGGCCATCTTGGAGAACCTATCCACTATGAACCAGATCATATTAAACTTGTCGCAGAGTGGAAGGTCTGTCACAAAGTCTATTGACACGTGGATTAAAGGAGCCCTGGGAACAGAGAGAGGTTGTAGTGGTCCAGGAACTTCTTTACGGGAGACTTTATGTTGGGCACAGAGGGCCTTATTCAGAGGCTGAAAATAAGAACTTAAAGTTACACCTGGGCAAAACCATGTTGATTTCAGGGGGAGTCAAGTTAATTTTATTCTATGCATGCAGGGAGAATGCTTTGCTTTTACTTATTGCACACAGATACCTGATCAGCTTCACTTTTAAACTGCTAATTAGACTTGAGCTGGGAAACATCATCTTTTAACTATAATACTGTTGCAACAAATGAAATTTGACTCCCCCTGAAATCAACATGTTTTAGCCCAGGTGTAACTTTAAGTTCTTATTTTCAATCTCTGAATCAGGGCCAGAGAGTGTAAGCATTGATGAAGTCGGCGGCGTCATGCCACCAATAATCTCGGCTGAGGAGAGCTTGGGTTTTCTTGATACCGACATGGCCAGAAAATCTAAAAGTGTGAGCCCACAACAGGATCTTCCGACAGAGGGTCTGAGGAACAAAAGTCTTACCAGATGGGGGAGGCTTGGTAAGCTGCGTGGCAGCAATCTGGATGGGATTCAGTATCAGTTAAAGCTTCTCTTCCTCAGAATCTTCAGTGGAGAAGGAGCGAGCACCATAAGAATTTTGGTACCAGGTCGGAACTGGAGAGTAAAACTGAATCGGGAAAAGAATAAGGACCACCTGGCTTGGCGAGGATTGAGACAGTGAGCAGACCGGAGGTATAACAGGTTTTTGTGGTCCGTAAGGATCGTAAACGGATGGATAGCTCGTTCCAAGAGGTAACGCCATTCTTCTATTGCCAGTTTTATGGTCAAGAGCTCCTTCTCGCCAATGGCGTAGTTCCTTTCTGCGAGCTGGAATTTGCATGAAAAGATAGCACATGGGTGGATTTGCCCATCAGAAAACTTTTGGGACAGTGTGCCCCAAAATCCTCAGAAGTCAGGTTGACAAAGAACAGGTGCGGAGGAGAAAGCTTCTTTGAGGAGCAGAAAGGCAGAAGAACTCTCAGGTGGCTATTTGGACGGATGACCCCTTTCCGGGTCTATGAGGTGACGAGTGCCATGATGGTCGAATAGTTGCGGATGAATCATCTGTAAAAGTTTGCAAACCTGATGAACCGTTGAATATCTCTGGTAGTAGTAGGCTGGGGCCAGTCGAGGATGGCTTGAATGTTGGCAGGGTCCATACGGAGTTTAGAACTGGACAAGATGAATCCCAGGAAAGTGACCTCTTTGGTTTCGAAAACGCACTTCTCCAATTTCCCATACAACCCATCTAAACTCCTCGACTCTGTCATCTAGAGTCGAGGAGAATTTAAGAATGTTGTCTAGATAAACAACAAGCGACTGGTTGAGCAGGTCTTGGATGATTTTGTTCATGAAGCTATGAAAACACAACTAAGGCGTTGCTGAGCCCAAAGGGCATCACAAGATACTCTTAGCGTCCGTCCCGGGTGTTAATCGCGGTCTTACACTCACCCCCTGATGAGGTTATACGCCCCTCGGAGATCCAATTTCGTGAATACTTTGGTCCTTCTAATCCAGTCGAACATCTCTGAGATAAGGGGTAGGGGGTACCAGTTCTTGAAAGTGATATTATTGAGACCCCCGGTAGTCAATGCAGGGGCATAGACCCCCACCTTTTTCTTTAGAACCAGTGGAACCAGGAACCAAATCGATGGGACAGTCCTAAGGTGGATGAGGCGGTAATTTGTCAGCTGCTTTCGGGCAGAAAACATCAGAAAAGTCCTGATACTGCATTGGAACCTGGGTAGTCCAAGAATGAGAGTGGAAGTAGCCTCAGCGAGCACCAAGAGTTGAATGGTTTCAGAATGGAGCACCCTAATGTTGAGTGTAAGCGGAAGGATACAATGAGATATAGATCCGCCAGGAATACGGCTGCCATCTACCGCGGTGAAATACGTGGGAGCTGAAAGTGGTCCAATAGGAATCTCCAATTCTTTTACCACCAGGGTCGTAATAAGGTTCTCTGCAGTCCCAGAGTCCAGAAGAGCACAGAATTCGGTGTGCTGATTCCCCAGAACTAGGCTTAAAGGAATTAAACAGTACCGATGATTCGAGGAGCGAATGAGTACTCCTGAACAGACCTCCTTGGAGCCAGTCAGGAGCAGGCATTACCCGGATGTTTAGAACACTGCAGGCTGGTATGCTTGGAGTCGCCACAATAAAAGCAGAGATTGTCTCTAATCCTGCGCAGCATTTCTTTGGGAGAGAGACAAGATCTCCCTAATTGCATTGGTTCCTCTGTCGAGGTAGCTGGAGACTTGGGGCGAGAGGAGATAGAAAGCTTTGGGTTGGCCGTCCTCTTTCTTTCGGATTGTCTCTCCTGTTGATGGATGTCGATACGTATACAGTTAGAAATGAGCGAATAGAGTGTGGTGGGAGTGGTGCAAGATAACAAACCATCTTTGATTTTCTCCGACTGTCCCTCTAGAAAGACCAACATGAGGGTCCCCTTATTCCAAGAAAGCTTTGAAGAAAGAGTACGGAACTGGATGACATGCTCTTCTATTGACAAGTCCTTCTGGCGAAGCCGGAGTATATCAGTAGCTGCGGAGGCTGTACTCCCAGGTTCGTCAAAAATGGTTTGGAAGGTCTTCAAGAAATCTGTGAAAGTGGAGAGAATCGGGCTGGATTTTTCCATGAGCGGCGAGACCCAGGCCATGGCTTTACCGGATAACAAAGAGATTATATAGGAAATTTTGGCTTTCTCAGACAGGAAATTTTCTGGTTGTAATTCAAAGTGTAATTTACACTGATTAAGGAATCCCCAGGAGTGTACAGGATTTCCATCGAATTTGACTGGGGTTGATAATGGGATCCAAGACCCACCAGAGACTGACAGTGTCCGGGCGACTGATTGGCCATGAGCCATCATGATTTGTTGAAAAGTTTCCATTTGATTACTAATTTGCTGCAAGCAGGATACTACTTGGCCCATGGTGGCTTCCTGTATTTGGATCAAACTGTCATAGTCCTTGGTAGAATCTGAATTAGTCATGGGTTCCAAGGGGTGTGTAGGGTAGCGGATGTTGTAGAGGAAGCTGAGAGGCCGGAGATGATGTAGCAGCAGAGTACTTGACCGGAGTAAAATGCTCCAGGTAACGGGAGAGACTGATGGTTCCTGCACCAGACTGAATCACACAGCGTTAGACTGGGTCTGATGAGTCAGGCTAGGGAGAACTGGGTCCTTTGTTTGTGGCAGGACAGGGTCAGCGTAGGTAGGCTGAACTGGGTCCACACGAGCAGGCTGATCAGTAACCTCTGTGCTTTTACCTCCAGTCACTGCTGTGTCTCATATCCCTGAAGAAGCCCTGCATTAGGGTGAAACGCGTAGGTATACATAGGAACAGCATCCCAACTGTTTTCCTACCTAAGAGATCTCTTACAGAGAGACAGGCAGCTCATAAACGTTGCAGTTTTGCATCTGGACAGCGTAGTTATTAGTGGACATTAGCAGCGCCTCCACGTGGTAAGCAGAACTTTCTGCCTACTCATACCACGGAGGCTTTCACAGGGAGCCCACCTCTGCACCAGGAATACATAGGAGCGAGGACCGGGTCATAACCACCTGCTAGCCGGAGGAAACCTCAGTAGCCGCAGCTGCCCGAGTATCAGCGTTCCTAATAACGAGGACCGTCTGCAAGTAACACATCCAGAGAAACATCGGCAGCCGTAGGCACTCATATCAGCGTACACTCCAGCCAACAAAAGTAATGCGCAGTACACCGAGTGCATTAGCGTTAAAGGTACCATTCTACTTATACATTGCTTTAACTTATCTACATCGCTTTGGATCTGGATACCAGTGAACTCTGTCTTGTTGTGTTGCAAATTATATACATATGTTTTGCCACTGAACTTTTGGAGACCACGTTTTTTTACTACTATACCCAGGAGCATTATAAGAACTATTTGGACATTTGTCCCTCCCCCCATAAGCACTGTTTTGATTTAGACATTCATCACCATATCTGTTTAATTCCATAAGTTACCACACTAGTGTGGACTAACACTAGTCCACCAGAGACACTATCAAAGCAACTCCTGCCATATATGTGCCTTTTTGATGGTTTATTGCTAATCCACCATTGTATTTCTGCTGTTGTTATTCCTGCATTTAGCACTCTAAGCAGAGTGTATGAACACTTCAAATATTTAGAAAGCAGCTACCACTGCGTTTGTATCATTTTTATTTTTGCATATGCATATTTGTGTATTAAAGCCTGTTTATATATTTCTCATAAAACGGAAGCGCCGAATACTGTTTATTTCTCTACATTTGTCTTATATGGGGGTGGGGTTATTCCCCCTTATCAAATTTCTGCAGATTTTTGAAACTAATTCTCTGATTTTTATTTTAAAGATAGAAATTCATATTTAGTTACTGAGTAATGCCTAGAGTGCTAGGCAATGCCTTGTTTTTTGTACAAATTCCCTGTGCCTAGTGCACCTGCCGTGTATATTACTTTACAGACTGATTTGGATGTAGCAGCCTCTTTTTGGATTATATATATATATATATATCACTTCTCAAAAAAATAAAGGGAACACTAAAATAACACATCCTAGATCTGAATGATTGAAATATTCTTATTAAATACTTTGTTCTTTACATAGTTGAATGTGTTGACAACAAAATCACACAAAAATGATCAATGGAAATCAAATTTATTAACCCATGGAGGTCTGGATTTGGAGTCACCCTAAAAATTAAAGTGGTTCTGCAGGTGGTGAGCACAGACCACTTCTCAGTTCCTATGCTTTCTGGCTGATGTTTTGGTCACTTTTGAATGTTGGCGGTGCTTTCACTCTAGTGGTAGCATGAGACGGAGTCTACAACCCAAAAGTTAAAAACATTGAGCCAGACCAAAAACACAGCAGCTAGTCCAGAGTGATCAAATACATTGACAAGCAAGTATCATAGCTGGTACAGAGAGCAGCTAAAACATCAATAGCCAGAGGTCATATCTACCATCTGACGGCCGTTTCGGAGCCCTTGGGCCCCTTTGTCAAGGATGCAAATTGGGGAAACAACCTTTCACTCAGTAAGCAGGTCTAGAAATAAAAATGTACAAAGTCAAAGCTCAATAAGTACTCTTGGAATCCACGTGGACTGTGACAGGGCCGCCATGGCGCGACTACAGTGCGGAGGTGGTACCGGCTGACGCAGGTAAGAGTACTTATTGAGCTTTGACTTTGTACATTCTTATATCTGAGATTGCTGGTTCAATATCTTCATTTGACAGTGCACCTGACCCTGCCTGAGATTTAAAGACAGGAGCTGACACACTTGAACGTGTCTCAGAACATACACTTTGTGGACTCTGTATTTTTATTACAATTTTGATGGATCTTGTTGATGAAACTGCGGATCTATATAGTGGTACAAAACACTTTTCACAGGAAGAGATATCTCGTATTATAGCACCTGAATCTGAATTCCTTGCCTTTAATGTCGATACCCCACACGTAGGGGTGGAGCTTCAAACTACAACTATACCGATTTAGACACAGCTAGTTCCCAGAGTGATTCGGAATGTGCCACTATGAGCAAGAGCAAAAACCTCAAGAAGCCTTTTTTTCACGAGGACATCAGAACGCGGAGTCGAAACAAAAACACAGGAGCAGACGAGGGGGCCGCAAACACAGACGCAAATGGAGGCATCCAAATGACACAACAGCGGAGACAGTGATCTTTAATTTATCGAAATATGAACCGACACCCACAGAACTGTCTGTACTTACCAAAGGCTTGACATTTGTTGAAACCCATCAAGCCACCCGCTTCGATATAGAAGTTGAGCTATTTAAATTTCAGCGTCTGTTAAAACTAAAAATTTTTTTTGATCCATCTGTATCCACCATTGTCTCCAAAGGGCCATTTAGAGCACGCTCCAAATTTGACCCGCCAACTACAAGTCCGTCCATTGAGACGTTCATACGGCTTGTTAAAAGGGATATTTTTGCCCAGTGGCATAAGACGAAGGCGCACTATTCAAACTTAACAACTATGGAGAAGAAAGCGCTCAAGAATTTGAAGAATAACCACAATATATGCATTTTTCCAGCTGACAAAGGTGGCTCCATAGTCATTTTGGACAAAGCCCAGTATGTCAATGAGGCTATGCGTCAACTTGAGGACATATCCTGTTATCAGAAATTGACTTGATCCGACTGAGTCATATAAACAGGAGATTGATGAGATTATTGGTAAAGCTGTTATTGATGGTGTTGTAAATGAGGAAACGGCTAGGTTTCTCAGGCAGGATTTTCCTAAAATTCCTGTCTTATATCTTCTACCGAAGGTGCACAAGACATTGGTGAACCCACCGGGGAGACCGATTGTCTCCTCGAGGGGTTCACTATGTCAACCACTTTCCCAGTTTGTTGATTTTCATCTTCAGACAATAGTCCAAAACACTGATAGTTATCTTAAAGATACGACTCATTTTCTGAATCTTTTTCAGCATCTAGCGGGACAAGTAATTATGGCCACCTTGGATGTTTCAAGTCTCTATACGAGTATCCCCCATAGGGAAGGTATGGAGGCTATAGAGACATCCCTTACTTCAGATAAATACTCTGGACCTGCCCATTCATTTCTGTTGTCACTTATACACTTTATCCTCACTAGGAACTATTTTTTGTTCCAAAATAACCTCTACATCCAGAAGCAGGGCACGGTGATGGGGTCTAATATGACCCCATCGTATGCCAATCTGTTTATGGATGTATTTGAGCATAAACATTTGCTACATAATCCTGAATTCTCCAACTACATTTTGTTCTACACACGGTTTATTGGCGATGTGTTCCTGCTGGGGGGGGGGCACCCAACCACAGTTGGAGGCATTTGTCAGTCATATCAACCAACTTGAGACTACAATTAAATTCACCATGTCGTACAGTGTTGATACCATCAGTTTTCTTGATGTGAGTGTTACCCAGACATCTAACTGTTTTGTTACTTCCCTTTTTAGGAAAGAAACTGACAAAAACACCCTACTTGAGGCAGGATCCTTTCACCCAAGACCATTAAAATCTGGACTCCCATATTCCCAGATGATTAGGTTAGTGCGTATTCTATCTGAACGTGACACATTGGTAACAGCACTTAGGGAAATGGGAGAACGGTTCCGGGCAAGGAATTATATTAAAGCTGATGTGGATTCTGCCATTGCCAGGTGTTTGGCGTTAGATAGGGAGGTTCTACTTAAAAACAACACATCCAAAATAGAGGCTGATAGAATGGTGTTTTGCTCTACTTTCTCCACAGCAGCCCCATTTGTCCGTCAAGCACTTAATAATCATTGGCACATATTGGCCACGGACAAGAGATTAGCATGGGTGGCTACAAATCCACCACTTTTGTGTTATAAGAGGAGTACTAATTTGAAGAACATCTTGGTCCCTACAGACCTTAAACCTGACACCACTTCACACTGGCTCACCCAAAATAGAAGAATTG
>WWET01000231.1:7110-24821 GCA_011038615.1 Limnodynastes dumerilii
TGTGTGCAGTAAGCAATTCAAAGATATATCCCTGCATGCATAGAATACAATTAACTTGACTCCCCCTGCAATCAACATGGTTTTGCCCAGGAGTAACTTTCCTCTCTTAATTTTAAGCTCCTTCTTAAGGCTTGCAACAAGCCCATTGTAACTAGTTTTTTTATAAAAACTTTATCCTACCAGTAAATATTTATTACTGAACCCACAACAATTAAAGGGAACCCCAATCTGAGGTCAACACATCTCTTCTTCTGTGGAAAATTGTATTCTATACCTGATTTTAAGAAAAATATGGAACAGAAAGTTGTCCACCTTGTAGCTTGTGTTTTCTTTGTCCATGCTGATACAGTAGTGGTGTAGCTAACCTCTGTCTGTGTGAAGTTTCCCTGCTGCTTAATATTCAGGGAAGCAACAGATTTACTAAAGACAAGTTTGTCCAAATCACCAGTGTTTGTATTTTTTACTGTCGATTTTAAAATTTCGAATATACTAAAGTGAATTAGACCATTAAATCGCTGTAGATGGTGTATTTTTAAAATCACCATTGTTGAACTCCCTCTGTTCCATTTGTTCCATTCAGGCTATACAAATCTCAGATTTACTAAGGGGAGAAATTGCAAATCGCTAAAGAAGGAGTTAATTGTCAGTCTGAGTGGAGAGTTTGTATAAATCACTGGCAATTGGTCTGCAAATAATGATGGTGCCTAAAAAAAATAGGTTCTCAACAGCTGATGAACATTTAAAATGATTTAATTATGGCCTTTTCAGTTCCTAAGTTGCATGCAACATATTGCATGGGTGCTGTGGCTATACTTATGGCCACAGAAAGGACATCTGATGAGTATCCTGAACATCACCAGCCCCAGGTTCCACAAAGGCAGTGCAAACGCCGTCATGTGCGTTGGTTTAGTAGGCGTTTGGACCTGGACTCCTTGTCTTATGGGGACGTGGTTCAATTGTTTTGTCTGAATTGCACTAACCTCCAGAACCTTCATGAGCAGATGAGGGATTTGGCGCCCTGATTTGGTGCTGTAAGTGTTTTCACACATTCATGTGTGCCTCTTTCTGTGCCCTCCCCCACTGGGCCAGATTCTGTACTTGCCATGGACATGGTACCACTGCATGGTTAAAAAACAAAGAAGAGTTGGTAATTGAAGTATAATAAAAAGGAGATTATTCACTATCATATTTGTGCTAACAAATATTAGTCCAAAAACAATTACTCCTAAAATAAAAAAAAGCATGCTATAAAATAAACATAACAAAAGAAACCATTAATACTTGTACTTACAAAAAGGGAAATAAGTTGCAAATTCAAGCAGAAACAAGCCAACAAACAAGAATATAACAGTTGATCAGTCACCAAACTAGCCACACTCCAACAAACACCAATAATGACAGGAAGCCACCAGTGTTGTATTAAACCTGGGAAATGAAATCTGACGATACTTCAGCAGACTCTGTTTATTTAGGAAATCTAAAGCAATACATGTAAAATATAGAAATCGCATCCATCTCCAGCTATTTAAATCACCGTGGTAAATTGACACATCGTCGTGGTTTGAAAACCGCCACTGCAAAAACACACTTTAGTAAATTCAGAAATTAAAAAATCACTGGACAACTATGGCAATGTTGGGTGATTTAATCCAGCGATTTAAATCACACCTTAGAAAATCTGTCCATCTCTGATCCAACATCAAACGCATTAGAGTTCCGGATTAGGAGGACACAATATAGAAGCAAAAGTGAAGGTAATTTTCAAAGCTTTGAAAGTCTCATAGGCCCTTTGAGGCCGGTTACCCTGATTCACTCCTTTCTTTAAAAGATCTGAAATCAGTGAATTAGAATGAAAAATCCTCGTATGACCAAGTGGCAGTGCATAAAATCATGGCATTCACAATGGCGCGCTTTTTGCAGGCGATTTATAAGCGCTACTAATGTTCATCAATTTATGGAGAAATCGCTGTGCTTTTATACTTAACAGCATGGCAATTGCCCATAGAAAAATCGCCATCCATGATAAAAAAAACGTTATCATGCTGCTGCTGCTGCTGCTAGTACCATGTGTTTCTGGCCATGCTGTGCCTTATAGTACTATAAGCGACAGCATGGCAAGGGTTAATTCCATGCTACACTCGGGCCATGAGAAAAAAAACAGTACACAAAATACATCAACATTCTTTACAGTTAAAAACATTACATACACAAACATACTTTAAAAGTAAATAATGTGTGACCCTTAGAATTAATTAAACTACAGGTGGCCACTCTGTAAAAAAAAACCTCTATATGTAATGTGTGTAGTAAGTGTTAAAAATAATAAAATGCAGTATTAACTCACCGTTCTGCAGTCATCTATCTTGGGATGAGTTGCTTAAAGATCAGGAGCTGTTGCTTGATAGAAGATCAGGTCCTGTTGATTGCAGATCAGGTCCACTTGTTTGAAGATGTGGATCACTTGCTTGAAGATCATCTGCCTCCTCTTCTGCATGTTTACGCGGTGTCCTCCTCCTTCCTCTTCGTCTATGACGTTATAGACACTATAAGAGGGGGCTTTCTAGTGACCGAATGGTCATTAGCAAAGGAACCCCAGAAGAGGAAGGAGGAGGACGCTGCGTCAACATGCAGAAGGGGAGACAAAATGTTCCTGCCAGATCCAAGATCTTAAGACCCCCACCGCCATCTTGAATGTGGCAGGAACTTCCGGAATGAGGAAGTAAGTTCCAGAATGTGGAGATGGCGGCAGCGAATGAGGTATCCGCTGCCACCATCTCCAAATTCTGCAACTTTTTTCCGCATCCAGGAAGTTCCTGCCACATTCATGATTGCAGTGGGGGTCCTAAAGAAGGACCCCAGCTGCCATCTTGGATCTGGCAGGAACTTTTAGAACGCAGAGGTAAGGTGGAGATGGTGGCAGGGGGTGCCTCCTCTGTTACCTAGCAACAAGGCTGTTGCTAGGTAGCAGAGGAGGGGCTTACCACCGCCATCGTGAGAATGCCGGGGCTGGCACACATGGTGGGGGATACTGGGGGGGCCTGTAGACATGATGGGGATATGGGGGAGAGCTGGAGACATGATGGGGATACTGAGGGGAGCTGGAGACATGATGGGGATACTGGGGTGGGGCTATAGCATATGGTGGGGGATACTGGTGGTGGGATGGGGAATGCTGGGGGGAGCTGGAGACATGATGGGGATACTGGGGGTGGCTGGATACATGATGGGGATAGGGGGGCTGGAGAAATGATGGGAATACTGGGGTGGGAGCTGGAGATGTGGTGGGATACTGGGGAGGACTGGAGACATCATGATGGGGATCTTTATGACGGGTTTTAAACTAGTTAAGATAAATAAAGCTCCAGGTCCTGACGGCATACACCCAAGGGTTCTTATAAAGCTAATTCTTAATTTTCAAATTATCACTTATCATTATCAAGGGATTGGCCAATAGCAGATATGGCATCATTGTTTAAAAATGGAATTAGATCACAACCAGGGAATTAGAGACCTGTAAGCCTGACATCAACAGTGAGGGAACCACTGGAAGATATATTAAGGAATAGTATGCAGGATTACTTTGTGCGCAATAAGATTATGCAGACCATGGAAGCACAGTAGATGTGTTCTACTTATATTTTGCAAAAGCCTTTGCTACATTGCCACACAAGAGGTTCATCCACAAAATAAGGGAACTGGGTCTAGGAATTAACATTTGTACTTCTGTTGAAAACTGGATGGAGAATAGGGAACAGAGAGTTGTTATAAATTGGATTATAAGAAAAGGCGCCAGCCACATTAGACATGTTTACTTTAGAATCTAAGAGGAGAGATGACTACTATTTGTAAATACATTAAGGGTCAATACAGAGAGCTTTCACCAAGGACTGTACACAGGACATGCAGACACCCACTAAGATTAGAGGAAAGGAAGTTTCACAACCAACAAAGGAAAGGGTTATTTACAGTTAGGACAGTCAAGATATGGAATTCATTGGCAGGGAAGGTTGTGATGGCAGTTTCAGTTGATATGTTTAAGAAAGGGTTAGACATATTTTAGCAGAAATTCAGGGTTACAACCATTAAATAAAATGAAGGGCACTAGTGCATCCAGGGAGAAATAGGACTGTCATCTTGGGTCAGGAGGAATATTTCCACATTGAAACAGATTGGTGGCTGCTTCATCTGGATCAATTTCAATTATAAGAGAGAGATCGCAGGAGATCCATAATAGATTAAATTTAATGGACTGGTGTCTTTTTCAACCTCCACAAAATGTTAAAAAAAAGCACACACAGCTCAGTATATTTGCAAATTATTTATAAGTAGTTACCGGCAACACAGAAATGCAGCCAAAAGACTGAAGAAAAATATATTGACTGTCCAAGGAATAAGGAAATTAAGGTGACTTGTATTCATTAATATGTTATATTTGCAAGCAGAAAACTGCCACAGTCCTGGCTTTGTAGCTACAATTAATTATTTTCTACTCTACACTTTTAATTTTCCTCAATGTTCTTTGTAACTCACTTCATTCAATCCAATTTGGTTAAGTCTCTCATTAATTTCTCATTACAAGCTCTTAACAATGATTACCATTGATCTAGGTTATTTGTTTGATCTTAAATCTGCCTTATGTCATGTCACCTCCTTGTAACAAGACATGTTGAGAGAAGGAAAGCCTCTGCTGTTAAAAATATCACTGATCTAAAATAGAATCCAAGTAAGATTCCCCTGAGTCAGAGTCCAAACATTTGGATCCATCTTGTAATACCAGGACATTACGGGCAGTAAAGTGACATTCAAGCACTTTGAAGAGAGAAATTATAGGACGTGTGCTTTCAAACGAATTACAACAAATTATCAAGGTACAAAGCTTCCTAAGCTAAAATAGAAATATAATAATAGCTTGGTAAAGTATTAAGACGTTTATAACATAAGCTTATCACCAACAATAGAGCCACTGTTAACAAGTCAACAAACTTCAATGTTCACTAATGATATATAATTTTAAAAAAATTGTATTTATGGCACCTAAGATCACAGGTAAGTTAGTATTTGTTGTATATTAGTCATTGATCTAATTAAAGTGATTAATGGGAGATCCTGTACTTCTATCACACTAATCTCTGGTACTGTGTATTAGACAGAGAATAAAAGATTGACCGATTTCCATTATTTCAGAGACAGCAATGTGATGTGTTGTTAAAAGGACAGCTATTAATAAATAGAGGAAGTCTGATCCAGGCTAAAATTAAAAAAAGGAACCAAACATAAACCTAACAATGGCTGTTGGCGGTTATTTGCATAACTTCACATTAAGTAAACTGCAAGTGCATTATTAGTCCATGCTATGCTCTTTCTGAATATTGCCCATTAGTTGACAATGTGAAAAAATATTTATAAATAAAATAATTATTAAAGAAATAAAATGAATATATATATATAATTCTATCTGGTGTAATAAGAAACAATTTGGATAGATCCACAAGGGCTAGCATAGCTGCATTAAGGGCTATATGGGCCTGGGGCTGAAAGGGCCCAATGGAATGGGCATGAGCATCTATGCATTAGTGTGACCAGTATGACACAAGCAGCATATACTTACTAACATTACTTAGCTCCCTGAAGGCTCACGAGCGCACATCTCCGCTCCACAATTGCTGCAGGAGAGCATGCACAACGGCTCCAAAATTAGCTATTTTACATATTAATGATACCACAGATCAGTTCAGTAGGAATGCAGCGACCTAGGTACATGGGAAAACTGTGGGAGTCCACACATAGTAGGATGGTATCTAGAAATAGGGACAACATAAAGTTCCTTTTAGGCTGTCCCTATTTCGAATACCCATCCATTTCATTTTGAAAAAGGCTTTAGAAAACGCTGTCACCACTTCTGCAGGACTGAACGCTTAACCAGACCACCGGAAAGGTGAGTAACCTCTCCAGGGACTTTTAGCCTTAGGGTTAGGGTTAGGATCAGCAAAGGGTTATGGTCAGGCTGCTGGGAACAGAGGGTTAGGATCAGGTTGCGAGCAAAGGAGGGTTAGGGTCATGCTACGAACAAAGGAGAGTTAGAGTCAGGCTGCTGGGAACGGAGGGTTAGGGTCAGGCTGCGGGGAATGGTGGGTTAGGGTCTGGCTTTGGGAAAGGGAGGGTTAGGGATAGGCTGCAGGGTTAGGGTCAGGCTGCGAGCAAAGGAGGGTTAGGGTCAGGCTGCGGGGAAGGGAGGGTTAGGGTAATAGAAGGGGAGGGTTAGGGTTAGAATTAGAGGAAGGCTTGGGGTTAGTTTTAACACTTACCTTTCGGAGCACCGTGCTCATTGCTCTTGGGAACGATTGTTATGCCTCATTGAGGCATAAGAAAACGGCCCTATCGAGATAGGGCTGTTCTTACCGGGGACCCACACTCATGGAAAAACACAGGCAGTTGGACACCACGCTGCCGGCTGGACGACTAGTCATCATATTAACTGGATTTCTTGATGGGCCTGTTTTCAGATGTAGGCCTGGGGCTGCAGTCCCATCCACCCCATTGTTAATCTGGCCCTGAGCACTAGGCCCCATTATCCAAGAATTTATGTGTTGTGATTTTACCCACTCTTGCTTACACAGATGGACATGACAACCATTGTCTATCTCCAGTGTACCGTAATTTGTGAAAGTACAGAAGCCTGGTTTGGTACACATTATGAGAAACTGTTGTTTGCATTGACCAACAGTATCCCTTCCATACGGTGGCAGGATTTTAATGCAGGCACCATGCAAAAATGATCATCCCCAATACAATAGAAAAGCCCAGAAACTGGTGTAAAGTATAAATTGGCATAGTGTTGATGCCATTATTTTAAAGACAGCAAGTTGCATTTGCTTTGCTGTTGTATTACGAGTTTTATCGCTAATAATAACAATTGTTGAAAGAACTGAAATTCTTGTTTGTCAACACCAATATCAGATATGAAAATAATAGTAAGAGGTGGTAGCGCAAAAAAACAGCAGCCTTTTTCTCATACCAGAAGGGTCTATATCCTCAAAAAATATGAGATATATGGTTTGGACCAAAGGCACTGGTTGTCTGGACAAGTGAAATGAAGCACCTGAAGGAGCCACTAGGTGTGAAAGCATTGCTTGTAGGTGAATATATCAATGATAGAGTTAACACAGGGAATGCTAGGGTGTGCAGTGAGCCACAATAACCCGGCTGTGACTAGATGGATCTGGGCTGAACAGCCTGAAGCAGGCCACTGAAGGCATGAGTAGACTGAGCCAACAGAATCTGCCAACTGATGTGTTTCAGGTAGTGTCTGCTCATTCTGAAAGTGGCATTTAAGAAAGGACATAAACTGCACAAAGCGCAGAATATAGGGCGCTATTAGGCATCATAAAAAATTATGGCCCTGGCCATAGAGCAGCTGTAGACACAGTAGACAATACCTAGAACACCACCGCCGATAATAACGCTCTGCAGCAGCTTGCCAGGCATTGCCTGTGTCTACAGCTTGCTCTGCCTCTGTACAGACACTCATTGCTATCTGTGCCTGGGGGGAAGAGGAGAACAGCTGGCAATGTACCGTCCCTTGCAGTGGCACCGCTTAGCATCTGCCTTTTGTATCTTGTGTGTAACCCGCCACTGGGCTTGTATGGTAAACTTCTTGGAGAGAGAGCCTTCCAGAAGCATGGGGCTGATGTGGCATCCGCTGGTCTGAGCTTCTGGGCTATAAGCTACAGCCAGCAACAAAGAGGATTGAACAGAGGATTGAACAGAGGTTAATAGGCAATTTCAAGTTTAAGGGAAAGGCTTATTATGAGGTATATAAAGCCCTATTTAACACAAATAAGGAGGAATAATAGGCTTTACTGTTGGGAATATAGGGCCAGATTAACTACCCCGTAATGTTTAGCATACGTTCCTAATTTTACGATTCTTTTACGATTCTTTAAAGACCACATGTACGCAATCTACGTAACAAAGTGCTTCGTAGATAGCGTAAGATAGTTACTATGCATGCATAGTAGCTAGAATCGTAAAATTAGACACGTATGTTAAAAATTATGGGGTTGTGAATCCGGCCCATAGTTGCTTAATAAAGCTCTTTATTTGTCCATAATTGTGTTAGAAATAAGGGATATGCCCCAAAAATCTTTATGCCCCTTCTTAAACTGTACTCAAATTATAACCCCTAAACAGGCCTCTTTATCTCATCACCCCACCCCCCATTATAGGGTACTATATCATATAAAGCTAATTGTAGGGAATAGTTTCAGCAGATTAAGGAGAAATAAAAAGCTTTGTATGAACCATCATAAAGCTCTTTATTCCTTGTGCTCAGACTTAATAGAGCCTAATATCATACAGATAATGGGGGGAATATAAGACTATTATGGGAATAATTTTAACCTATTTAATAGGGAATAATATCATATAATATCATTATAACTAAAGCTAAACACTTTTTCTGGTAATAAAAGTATTATTTATAAATGGCACCACAGTTCAATGGTACCAGAATTCTCACTGGCCAAATGTAACCAAATAATTACATTTGGTCAATTACTACTTTTGGTAATGATGTTTACACTGAAGCTCTTAGTTTACTTATTGAGATGTAAACATAAATAATGGAAGTACAAATATATGGCATCCAGCAGTTAGCCTAATACAGTCATCTGGCCAGATCCAGAATTTACGTGTGGCGAAGACGTAAAATTGCGTTTTAGTAAGTACTGCGCATGCGCACCATAGAAAATACGCTCCGTAACATAGCGTAAATGTGAACGTATGGGCCATTCATGTATGTGTCAATTCTTATGTGTGGGCGTGCCAATTTTACGTGAGTCTAAAATATGTCTGAAATACGCTATTTAGGCGGGGTTTGTATTTAAAGTGTACAGTATGGGCGTGCTTAGCTGCGTAAATACGTGTTGCACATACGTACGTGAGCGGATGACATCGGTTACGTGGGCAAAAGTTAAGGTAGGGTTTGGAAAGCAGATCTCGGACAAAATACGTACATTCAAGGGGTGTGCCAAGGGGAGTGTATAGAAGGTACACACGCGTAAATACGCTACACGAGGAAACGTATTGCAAGCGGAGTTCTGGATCTACCCCATCACCATTAAATAGCTTTGGTTTAGGTTTTTTTCCCAATAAAGGTATAGGCATCAAGTATTTTCAAATACCATTAAATTATGATATTGAAAACCAAAAGAATATGTAAAATATTCTTTACGCGGTGAGAAAAATGTGAAATCTTACATAACATGAAATAATTATATTATGCCCAGAATAGTGGACAGTTGTTTTGAAGATCAAAATTATTAAAGAGTATTGTTTGACTCTAAATAAAGGTCAAGATCAAGCATATCAAATATAACACATAGTTGGCAAAAGGATAGTCTGTTTCTTTGCTTTCTTGCGATGCCACTGATATTGAAAGTATTAAACAGAGGGAGGATTTAAATAGCATTTGCTAGGGTCTTGTTACAGTTCATTTGTCATTTTGGTGGTAAGTTCCACAACTTTGAATGCGGTGTTGCTTTTAAATATATTTTCTCAAGTCGATTCCATATAAATATTTAATTACTTATTACTATAATATAAAAGGTAATATATTCTTTATTTTTTTAAACACTTTTAATCTTAAGTAATACATAAAAAAAACACTCAAAAGTATTCATCATTGTATCTCAATGCCCTCCCTGCACAGGTGCTGGATGTGTAGCATCTGTGTGCAGGGGATGCAGCTGCTAAGGGGCCCAGAGGAGAGAAGGGCCTGCACTATGGAGAATACATAAGCCAGGAAAGATGCCAGCATAGGATAACACTAAACTACCAGTAGCTGGTAGGTTCCTTATTAACCATGCTGTCTTCTGCTACTGGAAGGGGATGGGGGATGAATGGATCCTGACAGTGGACCAAATCTAATATTAGCCTGTTTACAGAGTGCCGTGCACTTGCATAGACTGGGATTGCACTACAAAAACACTGTATGGGGGTTGCATATCAATACCCTCCCCCCCCCATCCTCCTCCCAATCCAGTATTCTTATGGTGCCTTGCTATGTAACATGGCTGTGTCTACATCAGACCTTGATTTGGCAAGGTAGTGTTGTAGGTAATGGAACCCAGTGGCTAGTGGGCACACTAGGTTTTATGTCTATAGTAAGAGAATACAAAATAACTAATTTCTAGGAAAGATCCAGCTGGAATTTGAATTTAGGATTTGTGTAAACCTTGATATCATTCATCATCAATATCAAATTGAAACTTTGGTTACGCAATTTAGTTAGCAAATGGCTAAAGGATTAAATATATCCATGTAGGAGATGAAAAGGAGTAAAGTAATACTAGACACTGGCGCAGTCACAGAAAAATGTGGCAAGCAGGTGTTCAGAGATGATGATATCACCTTATCTCAGTGGATAAGAGGTTTTTCTGTGCACACAAAACGCATCTAAAAGCAAAGTCTATGATTGATACCTCATAGCAAGTTTTATTAACAGTCCCTAATGAACTTATTAGGGTTATGAAATATGGGTAATATGCTAGCATAGTATTTAACACACACACACACACACACACACACACACAAAAGTATTAACCGCAAATATAAAATATTCCTAACTGAAAAATGTATAACTGAAAAGGGCATCAGAACGGGGGGGGCAACTTATTTAAGAGGGGCTCCAGGAGAAAAGAGAGACTGCATATATGCAATCTACATATCGAAACGATACGCAGATTACGTACAATAGTTACTACGCATGCGCAGTAGCTATTGTTCAGTGAATTACGTCCGTCTATGGAAGACGGACGTAGTTCTGGATCTACCCTAACCTTTGTATGTTATACACCTCCAGGCTAATAGGGTTGGTCTCCTGCATCTCGTCTGCTCTTTACTCGTTTACTCGTGTGTGTTTGCCTGGTGCATTTGTAGTTCTTGTCAGCCCTGTCTGTCCCTGTGTCTTTTGATTTGTGCTCCCTGACTTACCTTGCCTCCTGCTGTCCTTCTTTGTGGTTCCTAGCCTCCATTGTCTGTCCTACCTTGTCAGTTGTGTCCTCCAGTGTGTGTAATAGGTGGAGATTGCTGCAATTACTCTCTGCTGTGGGTTCACTTTGAAATTATTCCATCTAGCTCTTAGTGTTTAGCTCTCTCTCAGAGTCTTTTCCAGCTGACCCCTCTGGCAGTCTCTTTGCCTATTCCTACTGACTGCTCTAGCTACCCTCTGGCTTCTGTCTCTGTCATTACGAGGGCCACCTTTTCCACTGGGTACAATGGCCAGGTGCCCATGGCCCCACAAGTCTAGGGGCCTTTGAGCACTGCTGTCTGGCCCCAGCAGTCAAGGCATTTTCAGACTGACTGTCCTTTATTTACGCTGGGGAGCTGGGTAATCCAGTGAAATCCAGAAAGCCACTGCTCCACCTCTTACTGAATAGACCAGAGCTTCCACTTAGATCCCTGTCACCATGCACCATGTACATGCAGTCACACAGCGACACAGGCATATAGTGCCAAGCACTCCTGACATACAACGCGGCTGCACTGCTTTAGTAATAAGTCGAACTTGGCACAGCCATGTGTCTGTGTCACTGTGCATCTGAATAACCATCATGAGGACGCTGGTGTGACTTCAGTTCAGGCCAGTATCATCACTTCAGAGAAAACACACTATGGAGGAAAGAAGAAGACTGACTTGACGTACATAAGGAGGGGGCAGAAGGCTAACTGGACATACAAGGAGGGGACAGAAGGGCTGGTTGGACACACACAAAGACAGGTTACCACTGAGTGTTATCATTGGGGGCTGCAACCTGCTACTTATCAGCAGCTAAGCACATCCTCACCATCAGGGGCTCCAGTGAATACCAGACTAGGTACTTTTTATTTAATAATTACTACATACTGACCGGACCTAAACTTCTATGCAGGGAAGGGGAAGCCACTCTCCTCGCTCACAAGGAATTATGACAAAAAAAATAAAGTGCAGAGGGTGATTAGCAGGCCCTCCTTGTACTATCTGCATTCTCCTACTCCCACATAGTGGAATTTCTTTTGGTTTTTATAAAAATTACAGGAAGGAAAATAACACCTTATTTATACACAATGCTGCAGATTATCCTGTGCTTGATTATTTATTTATAGCTAAATCCTCCTCCACAAATATTTACACCTTTAGTCCTTATATTCCTTTAGTCCACTGAGCTGTATATTCCTTTAGCCCACTGAGTTGTATATTCCTTTAGTCCACTGAGCTGTATATTCCTTTGTATCTGGCCTCCAAACATTGTCCCCTTTTTTTGTACCTAAGATGTCTCTACTCCACGGTTCTGGGGGTATTCAACTACCTGTAAACATGAGCATGAAAGGCATTTGCTAAATGTGGCCTCTGTTGGTGGCTTGGGAGCGCAATGGAGTAGGACGCGTGTTGTCCTCTCTCCGGCCTGATCCATCTATATATCCTGGTTAGCGGGGCTCTGCGGGTACCGGATCCGGCTTGGTACTTACCGGACTGCTCCCTGATTCTTCCGGACCTGTTGTCGCCGATCGGACCCTGCAGGGAGTGCTGTGGTGGTGCCGTGCTGTGTCCTGCCTGCCAAAGGCCCGTGTCTCCCTCCTGTTCCTGCTCCACGGGGCTCCTGCTGCCTGAGACCATCGGGGCTGTGAGTAGTGTTTCAGTCGCGGGGGGGGGGGGGCCCCTTTGCTGCGCGGTGAGCCTGCTCTGTATCCCCACGTGTCTTCCCTGTCTCCCTCTCCTGTGTCCCTGGCTGGCAGAGTAATTGGCAGTGCCCTGCATTTCTGGGGCGGTATAACTCATTGCAGCAGGATCTTCAGCAGCTGTGCAAGTGCTGCTTGACTACAGTGTGCCTTATATCACCAGTGCATGTATTAAACTACTGCAGTGTGGGCCTACTCTGTGCACTTCTTGCTTTACTTGAGAGGGGCTTTCCTCAAAGATTTAAGTACTGACCCATCACAGTGAGCTGCTCACTACCTGTGCACTTTTTGGTTTACTAAAGTGGGCTCCTTACACAGACACCAGTATTGCTTCATCAATGTAACCCTCTTACCACCTCTGCACCCTTTGCTTTACTAAATTAGACTCCTTACAACGATACATTGCTCCATCACTGGGATCACTGAGTGTCTGCTTACCTACAGTGCACCCCTCCTGCTTTTCTACATTTCTGCACGGTGCGGATATGGGGAAATCGGATAGAGCGGTGGCTGCCGTGGCTAAGCTGGAGCGGTTCCGCAGACAGTCTACATCCTCCCAGGACAGTGCTGGGTCCTCCAAGGAGGGACCCCAGGCTGACCCACCTCTCCGGGGAGCAGAGCCACAACCGCAGGCATTGCAGCAAGTGCTGGAGGCTATTTCATCTATGGACAAGAGGATGACTGACAAATTTGGAGAGGTACAGGCCGGAATCACACTGCTTCACCAAGATCTGCAAAAAGTCAGGCAGAGGGTGGGGGAGGTCGAGCAGCAGGTGTCGATCCTGGAAGACACTACCACTCCCATGAAAAATGATATTCATCGGCTTAGCTTGGAAATGGCGGCGTGCAAGTCCAAGCTCACCGATATGGAGGGTAGATTGAGACGTAACAACCTTTGCTTTGTGGGCTTGCTGGAGCGGGCAGAGGGTCAAAACCCTGACACTTTCCTGGAGGAGCTGCTGGTGAAACAGTTTGGGAGAGAGGCCTTTTCTACTTCTTTTTTGGTTGAACGGGCGCATCGCTTGCCGTCCCAGCCTCCGTCGAGGACCTTTATTACAAAATTGCTACATTATCGGGATGCAGTCCTCCGCCTCACGCGACAGCATGGTCCCTTGAAGATGGATACGCACACCATCTCCGTATATCCTAATTATGCCCTGGATGTACAAAAGAGCAGAGCTCAATACACGGGGATCCGTAGGAGGTTACGTGACCTCCAACTTCCATAATCGATCCTCTACCCGGCCAGGCTCCGCGTGGCAGATGGAACTACTCACTTCTTTAACACTCCTTGGGAAGCGGAGGCCTGGTTGGAGAGACGTCCTCGACCAGGACGGGGGGAGGATCGCTGAAAGGTACTCTAGCAATAACCTGGCTCTAGGGCCATACTGATGCGGAATTACCCGGGGCTGTTGGACGCTTTCCTGGTGTTTCCGGCTGGGTCCTGGTCTGCGGGGCCCCCTTCTCTTTTTTCGACTTTGTGGCCGCAGGGTACATTTGTGACTACAAGTTTCAATATCGCTCACTGGTCTGGGTCTGGGGGTCAAATCTTGACCTAGGTTGTGGTATTTGAGGGACACAAGTATGCCTATGTTTAAGGGGTATACAGGGTGGGTAGGGGCTGGGATGTTCTGGTTTAATATTATATGTTGTGTTGAGGTTATATTACACAAATTTCCTAGGCTGTTTACTCTTAATATGCCTATTGTTTGGGGGTGTTTGGGGTGGAGGTGGAGTGGGAAGTTCTTGTTTCTTGTTATATACGCTGTTGTCAATGTATTGCACAAATGTCGGACGCCTTTTCTTGCATGGGGTAATGTGTTTGTTACGCACAGAGATGATTGCACACTCCCTCAAGGGGGCTTACTCTGGGGTTCCCCTGGTTACAGTATGCAGTTTATGCATTTTTCGCAGGTATGGCAGGGCTAACCTTTATGGCCTGGAATGTTCGGGGCCTTAATCATAAGGTTAAAAGATCCCTGGTATTGACATATGCCAAGCGGGCGAATCCAGCAATAATTTGCCTTTTAGAGACGCATCTTGTGGGCAGTAAAATCCTTGCTCTTAAAAAGCCATGGGTGGGATGGGCGTTCCACTCCATTTTCTCCTCTAATTCACGGGGTGTAGCAATACTAGTCCGAAAACACTTACATTTTCAAGTAGATAATGTGCAGATAGATCCTGCGGCCGCTATGTTTTTCTCCATGCCGCTATTAACACTTATCCCATTAATCTCCTGGCAGTGTATATACCCCCCCCCTTACTCCAATATTGTCCTTAAGAAAGCAGCTAGCTTTGTGGCCCTTCACCCGGATTGGTCCACGGTCATGATGGGAGATTTCAATAATGTTATGGATGCTGGATGGGATAGATGGCGGGAGCAGGACGCCCAGACGCACTGTGGTCTAACGCCTATTGGAAAGTTGGTGGGGGAAATGAGGCTAGTTGATGTTTGGAGGTTGCGCCATCCTGGAGTTAAAGAGTTTTCTTGTCACTCAACCTCTTACCAATCGTTGTCTTGTATTGACCTTGCGCTGGTGACCCCTGACCTCCTCCCCATGACCTCGGAGGTTGCATATTGTCCCAGGGGCATTTCCAATCACTCCCCCATATTATTGTCATTAAATCTGGACAGATCACAGAGTTTACGGTTTTGGAAATTGAACCCCTTCTGGCTCACGCTTCTCGGGGAGGACTCTGAAATGACTGCCAAATGGGACAGTTTCTTTGCTGACCATGCTGGGGATGACACTTCTGACGTTAAGTGGGACACATTCAAGGCTTTCCTCAGGGGGACGTTCATACAGGAAATTGCTAGGATTAAACAGAGGTCTAGGAGGGTGGAGAATGACCTGGAGGCGAAGTGTAGGACCCTGGAAACCCAATATTTAGTATCCAAGAATTTGAAGGATAGACTTACCTGGCTTAGTCAAATGGGACCTTTGCTGACCATGCTGGGGATGACACTTCTGACGTTAAGTGGGACACATTCAAGGCTTTCCTCAGGGGGACGTTCATACAGGAAATTGCTAGGATTAAACAGAGGTCTAGGAGGGTGGAGAATGACCTGACCTGGAAGTGTAGGACCCTGGAAACCCAATATTTAGTATCCAAGACTTTGTCGGATAGACTTACCTGGCTTAGGGCACAAGCTGAGTGGAGGTCCCATCTGTCTGATAAAGCTAAGAGGCGATTGCTTTTTTGTAGACACTCTCAATATCTTAACTCGGACATGTGTAGCAGCTATCTGGCCTTCCTGGCTAGGGATGCCTCGGCCTCGAGGACCGTGACAGCCATTCAGGATGTACAGGGTAATGCTCAATATGAAGGAGCTAAGATTGCGGAGGTATTTTTACAATTTTACTCTAATCTGTATGGGTCTACAGCTAACTATTCCTCTGAACGGTTGTGCGGGTATTTGGACGGGGTTACCCTGCCGTGTTTGGATCAGGGGGCTAAAACCCTTCTTGATGCACCCATCTCTGAGACGGAGCTGGAACTCGCGCTAGCTGCTGTCCCGAACCATAAGGCGCCTGGCTCAGATGGCATCCCGGTAGAAGTCTATAGAGGGTTTGCAAAGTTTTTTATCCCCAAGTTATTAGACAACTTCTCCTTCATCTTCCAGACAGAAACCTTGCCCCCCTCAATGTCTGAAGCCCTAATTATTGTGATCCCCAAGGCCGATAAAGACCCGAAATACCCTGAATCATACCGCCCTATTTCCCTTCTGGCCACCGATGTTAAACTTTTGGCTAAAATTCTGGCCATGAGGCTTAATTCGGTGATAGCCCAAATAGTGCACCCGGACCAAACAGGGTTTATGCCTGGCAAGACCACCTCCATTAACCTACGTCGTTTATACACACATATCCAGTTATCACTGGGGGCTGAGTCGGAGGCGGCGGTTGCATCCCTGGATGCGGCCAAAGCCTTTGACTCGGTGGAGTGGAAATACTTGTGGGAGGTTCTCCGTCGGTTTGGGCTGGGGGACTCCTTCATTAAATGGGTGCAGATATTATACTCTGCGCCAGTGGCTAGGGTATGTGTCGGGGAGTACACTAGCGAGCATTTTCGGTTGGGAAGGGGTACGAGACAAGGGTGCCCCCTCTCTTCTGCCCTGTTCGCGTTAGCTTTAGAACCCTTGGCTTGCATGATTCGGGCTGACGACAAGATCAAAGGTTTCCCTATAGCCGAGTCTGTAGACAAAATCGCTTTGTATGCAGACGATTTGCTTCTTTTCTTGGCGGACACTGGGACGTCACTGATGAGCTTGTTCACGGTAATAGACCATTTTGGTCTCTTTTCGGGGCTTAAAATCAACTGGTCTAAATCTAGCCTTTTTCCCCTGTCGGGACATATTCCTGCAACAGCTACTGGGGATCACCTGCTGCAATGGACAGCCAAATGTAAATATCTTGGCATTTGTATTTCGGCGGGGATGTCTGACTACGTCGCCCTTAATATTAACCCAGTGATTATATTAAATTGAAGTCACAAACTTGGCATCGGCTCCCGTTAACGGTAACGGGTAGGGTCAATCTTGTTAAAATGCTCGTACAACCCATATTACTATACCCCCTTCTGCAATCATCCATGTACGTGCCCCTGTCAGTTTTAAAACAATAAATTCTAGTATATCATCTTTGGTGTGGGGAGGGAAACGGGTGAGGGTCCAGAGGCCAAAAGACAGTGGGGGTTTGGCACTCCCTAATTTTAAAATATACTATTGGGCGGCTCAGTTAAGTCATCTGGTCAAGTGGGTATCGGGGGCTCCGGAGGCAGTTACCATGCATTTCCTTAGGATTAAGGGGGGGAGGGTTGGTCCCCGGTACAGCATCTACTAGTTTCTCAGGGGTCTCGGTCCTGCCCGGCTTTGCTTGCCCAAGCAAGGCGCATTTGTACTGCTGTTCGGGGTTTGTTGGGTGAGGTGGCACTGGACCCGGAGACTCCCCTGTGGAACAATCCCTCCCTGGCAGAGCTGCTCACATTGGACG
>WWET01000231.1:30647-61129 GCA_011038615.1 Limnodynastes dumerilii
ATATATATACACCCTATATCATATACAGTTCCTAACATATATATTTTAATGAGTGATGTGTATTGATCCTTGTGCATCATTGTTCTCCCATGCAATCATTACACCCATATTCTAGCTCAGGGTTGCCGACTCTACCGGTATGTCCGGGAGACTCTCGATATTCGGGTAATTTCTCCCGGTATTCCGGGAGAGCCTGCAATTCTCCCGCAAGTGACTTGAAGCCCATGGTTTCATGGAAACCACGGCCTCAAGTCCTTCCCCCCTGCCTAGTAGCACTAGTATACTAGTGTTGCTATGGACAGGAAGGGACTTGATGATGCAATTTGCGCCATCAAGCACTGTCCCGATTCCTGTTTCAACTAAAAACGGGTAAGTATTTGTCGGGGGGGGGGCGTAATGACGCAATTTACATAAATCACGTAATTAAGCCCCACCCCCTGCATGCATCGCTAGCTTCCCTCATTAACTTTCCATGACTTTTTTTGCAGTCTTAATTTCATACAAGAAATCACAAATGTTTTGGTAGAATAATGTTTTATTGTGCATTTAAAATAACTGATCTGAAGAGCACATTCATGCAGGATGTCTGCATATAGTTTAGTAATGCGTAAATACTGGATATCTCATTTTAGCATTCTTTTGTTGATGCCTATAACCTGCACTCTGCCTAATTGAATGGATCTGTATAGCTGTTTTACTTTTTATAGCAACACTACTTTGCTCTGTGCAATCATATGATGTAGCATTCTCATCTCATTTAAGCTGTTGAGTGGTTCATTCAAATAGAGTATGTAGAATGTAGAATGAGATACAACTTGTCTGGTTCCAAGAATCAAAGGAGGACATTTTATATTTGCTTTTACAATTGCATATGTTAGGAACTTACGTATGACAAGGCGTTATGTACGAACAGAGATACACAAGGAAAAGTGAAGGCAGGGTTCTGAAGATATAAGTCAGCTAAGTTACACACGAACCAGAGGGAGTGAATTCGCCTTAGTAGTGCGTAACTTAGGTACGCATACATTGATGGACAACAATGGATGGATCAGGCCCATTGTTTCTTGTTTGGCTCATACCACTATTCAAATTATTTCAACTATGGGATATTTGTACAGTATCTATACAGTGTTTATGAATGCACAATTGTTATAACTTTTTTATTAGCAGTTCAGGAACTGTTAAACTGGTATAGCATGTATGTGTGATTAAACATGGTTATCAGGAAATTATAGAAGTCATCACGTCTCCTGTATGATTGTATAGGTATGTACTAAGCCAGATAAGTTCTCCACCTCTTCCCCAATAATAGGTTTCCTCTAAAAACACACAGATTTACTGAGCTGTGGGAATGGAAAAATGGAGATGTCCATAGCAACCAATCAGATTCTAACTGACATTTCCAAACATATAATAGGAAAGTGAGAGCTAAATCTGTTTGGTTGCTATGGGTAACAATTCCATATTTGCTTTCCCTCAGCTTAGTAAATCTAGCACCCAATTTACTTTGACCTTTGTTTATATTTTTAGGAATCATAAGTTGAATTACTATTATTAGATACACACATTTGCTACTGTCATAGGCGTATCTATAATGGGTGCAGGGTGTGCAGTGCACACGGGCCCCTTAGAACAGGGGGCCCTGTGGCATGCATCCTGCACCCAGGGTTGGCAGGGGAAGGGGGGCCATTCAGCATCTATTTCTTCCCTCTAATATCTTCCAGAGGGAAGAAATAGATGCCAAATTAGTCCCCCTTCCCCTGTGGTGAAACTGTCCCGATTTGCGGTGTGAAAAGGGGGCGGGGCTTACATCGCCGTTAAGTCCTGCCTCTTTTTCGGCCCGCGAATCTGGACAGTCCTGTCTCGGGTAAGGGAAGGAGGGCCATGTGCAAATCCTGCACACTGGCCCACTCACTTCTTAAAACGCCCCTGGCTACTGTATATATTCAAAAGCCTTAATATGTTTTAGTTTGTTTAAAAATGTCATAGTTGAGTATTATATGTAGCTTTTAAAGGCTCTATTTATATACAAGTTCAATTTTAAATGAAAGAAGCTGATCCAGGCTCGCTTCTATTCACAGCAAGCCTGGCAGCTTTCTTCATTTAATTTAATAAAACTCACCTGACCTGCGAGGTCCCGCAATGATCTCTGTATTCATCGCAGGAAACTTCATTTATACGAACTATGAATGAAGTCCTGCACATGCGCAGAGACTCCAGTGCGGGACTTTGAAAATTTCATGCACTGCATGCGCAGTATCTTCATACCGTAACTCTGAAATTTTCAGAGTTGGACGCGTCTCCCGAACAGGTAAGTTTTGCTTTTTTTAATTTTTTTTACAGTTATTGTGGCAGATCCAGAACAACGTTTCCGTGCGTATTTACACCTAGCAGAGACGTAAAAAGGCGATTTGGTATGTACTGAGCATGCGCACGACAGATGATACGCTACTTAACGTAACTCTGAGCGTAAGGGCCTTACACGTATCAGCAGTGAAAAATCGTTCGAGGGGGCGTGCCAATTTTACGTTAGCCAAAAATACGCTTAAATTACGCAATGTAGGCGGGGGGTTTGCATTTAAATCGTACAGTATGGGCATGCTTAGCGGCCTAACTACGCACTGCCTATACATACGTGTGCGGACATGAGCAGTTACGATGACAAAAGTTAAGGTAGGGTTTAGAAAGCGTAAAGTGGCCAAAGTACGTACATGCAGGGGGAATGCCTAGGGGAGTGTATAGAAGGTACGCACGCGTAAATACGCTATGCCGGTAAACGGATTGCAAGCGGAGTTCTGGATCTACCCCATAGTGTTTTTTTATGTGTGTATATGTTTATAATTTATTTTTTAAGGTTATATTTTATTTTTTGTACTTTTTATTTTTATTTTCCACACATAGCTGTATTCCAGCAGTCTCCCTGTACCTTCCCTCCTTTTCCTTCTCCTAATAAAAGCTATTAGAGGGAGGAAAAGAGGGGAATATGGGGAGATCGCTGGAATGCTTACCCCTAATGCCAGCTTGAGCTGGCGTTAGTTTTTCACCGGAAGCAGAGTGTAAAACTCCGCTCCCAGACTTTATAAATATTATGAACCGCTAGCCCGATCTGAAAAAAATATATATGTACAGGCATCACCATTGAAACTGTAGTTTTCCATGGCGATGCAAGGTTTATAAATATCAAAGACTTAATTTTCCTGTGATAAAGTCCATTTTCACATGAAAACGGGCTTTATCACAGTAAAATTATCTTTATAAATAGAGCCCAGAGTCTGCCACAACCTATATGGTAACTGTTTTGTTATGCTAATCACATCAATTGTGATGGCCTAGCTACTAATTTAGTTCTACCATTCCTTAGTTTTCTAGACAATTAATAAAAATAGTCTATGAATATTATATATTTAAAAAGTATATTAAAAAAAAAAAAAAGGGGGGAGAAGAAATCTTGGTTTTTTTTCATATAATCGGTTTTTACATGTTATTTTGTTTTTCTTATTTTTGTACGGTATTTTTTATCATTTACAATACCACCTTCTCCTCTGGCTGACCCCCTTCCTCTATCTTCCTTCGCTGCTCTAACCCCCAGCCACAGCACTCTCAGGTCACGCGCTCTCTCAAACAATGCTTCCTCACCGCCGGGCACCTCTGGCGCAAATCTTTCTCCCAAGCCAAGCAAATTTTCTTCAAATCTCTCATCATCTCCCAAGCATCCAACCCCCGTCGCCTCTTTACTACCTTTAACACTATCCTCTCCCCACCCCGCCTTCCATCCCACCCTCTTTCTCAGCTTCCATCTTTGCCTCCTACTTCTCTTCCAAAATGATCTCTATTAGAGATGACATCTCCTCCACTCTGCTTCCTTCATCCCTCCCCGACTCTACATAGGATGGAAAGAAGAAACCTCATGATGGCTGCATAAAAGGGACCCTTCTATGCAACCATCATGAGGTTTCTTCTTTTCATCCTATGACAAGTGATGAAATTCACTCCCTAATACCTCACCACCCTCAATCTGCCCTGTGAACCCTCTTCCCTCACACCTTCTCAAACACCTCTCTCCCAATGCCTGCTCCCATCTAGCCCACCTTTTCAACCTTTCCCTCTCATCTGGTATGTTCCCTTCCTCTTTTAAGCATGCCCTTGTCTCTCCCATTCTCAAAAAATCTAAACTGGACCCTACATCCCCTTACTGCTACCGATTTATATCCCTTCTCCCCTTTGCCTCCAATCTCCTTGAGCTCTTAATCTACCAACGTCTCATCTGCTACCTTACTGACAACTCTCTTCTGAACCCCCTCCAATCTGGTTTCAGGCCCCTACATTCTACTGAGACTGCCCTTACCAAAGTGACCAATGCTGTTATCTGCCAAATCCAAGGGCCACTACTCCATCCTCATCCTTCTTGATCTGTCAGCTGCTTTTGACACTGTTGATCATTTTCTTCTGCTTCAAATCCCCTGCTCTTTTGGTCTCACTGACACTGCTCTTTTCTGGTTTCCCTCCTATCTCCCTGACCGCACTTTCTCTGTTTACACCCCTAGCTCATCCTCCCCCCCTCTCCGCTCCCTGTTTGTGTCCCCAGGGCTCTGTTCTTGGCCTGCTCCTCTTTTCCATCTATACCTCCTCACTGGGTAAAGTCATCAGAACCTTTGGTTTCAACTACCATCTCTATGCTAACACTCAAATTTACCTCCGCTGAACTCAACCCCTCACTTCTGTCTAAGATTTACGAGTGCCTTGCACTCCACATAGATGGCCAAACACTTCCTCAAGCTGAATTTGGACTAATATGACGTGCTCAATCCTATCCTATCTATTTCCTACAACAGAGCGTTCACAATACCATATGTATGCAGCATAAGGCAGAATATGTTAAAGCTATATAAATCAAAACATAATGAACATCTAATTCTGCAAATCATGTTGTTTTGTTTTTAGGATGGCTGGTGTCAAATCCAACTATGAACCCCTGCCAGTTCACGATCTACAGCGTTTCCTCTGGAATCACAGAGGATCCACAGGACATGTCAACCAAGTGTGGCCAAGGCTCTATCTGGGAGACGCGTAAGGAGGCCAATATTACACAGATATAGTCTTATATACAGGGGTTGTAAAATTTCATATCAGCCATAATACATATCCATAAATGTAATAAAATCATATCTGGGTGCACCAAACACCCAAGCTTTAATTATTTGCCATAGTAAGTCATTTTATCCACTGTTAGTATAGAAATATGAAAACAACATGCACAGAAAACACAAAATGATCGTGAATGCACTCCTAAAGTTAGGAAATCAGCCAACTTATCACTCAAATCCTGCACTTTAAAATGAATATTTAAAAAAGACAATAGTGGGTGCAAAAAAGGCTAAAGACATTTTGTGTGAAAAATGAATATGAAAAAGGAAAAGTACACAAATAATGTGCAGCACAGGGTGAGTTTCTGAGGTCTGTGGCTTCTCTTGTGTTTGGAATGACAGTGTTCTGTGTTAGGATCTTTAGAGGAAGTTTTACTATGACTGTTAATTATCAGAATGAAGGTTTCTCATCCAGATCATCACTAAGTGGAATGAAACTCTTCTCTATCCTCAATTATCCAGTGTGCCATAATAAAGAATATCCTGCTTAATTGGAGGAAAAACTATTTAGAGGCACGCATAGCACAGTTAGAAATAAGGTGGATTAATCAGCTCAAGTCTCACTCTGCTTTGGGTTTAAATGAGCTTAAATGTATTCTTGCAGGAATTTATGGAGGCAATTATGCTGGGTAACCAGAGCACTTTTTAGGTTTATTGCCCCAGGAGGGAATGACCATATGATAAAGTATCTGAAAACCAATTTTATTCTGTGACAATTTAGGACAAATAGGGGCTGGTTTAGAGTTTTAGGACCGCATCCAGATCTTACGCATGCTGATTGCAGAATTCAGCTGATTTTTCTGTCAGTGCTCATGCGGTATGGAAATCCAGCCATATAGAACTCGGTTCCGTATGCGTGGAGATCCATCCTAAACTCCGTAAAGGTAAGCGGGGGAGCATTTAAATTTTACAGTCAGGGCTAGGTTTTAGCCTTCAATATAGATCAGCAGTCGCATGGACTGCTGACCCGCACAAGTGACTTAAGGCTGCCTAATGGTAGCATAACTTAAGTCAACATGAGAGGTTGGGGAGTCAGGGAGGTTTACACCCCTCTTCCGTGCAGACTGCCAGAGCTCTGTGCGAGATGTAAACACTTGGAGGTCAGGGCGCTTAATAAAACAAAAGCTAAAAGAGAAACATCGCTAAACCAGGGAAAACACCTGTGGGCAAAAATAGCAGCCAACAGTATAGGAGTGATGCCCCACTCCAAACAAATAATACAATAAAGAAAACACACCAGGCGCTTGTAATCACTCTTAAAATAAATAACTAATCTCAAAAAATCTAAGATGTCCACAGTAATAGTAGGTAAGACAATATTTAATACAAATATTTCATAAAAACAATGCAATTAATAAAACAGTGAGTGTCAGTATAATGAGGTTGGATTATCATAAATTTATATTAGAATCAGCACTCTTAACGGTAGAGAAGAAGAGGATTTTCAATTTGCATCAGAGACGGATACCAAGGAAATGAACCCTTATATAGATACACAGTGTCTCTTTCTGACTTCTCTTGTAAACAATCCCGCTCGAGACACCTGTTCATCGGAGACAGTAAGCCGACGGAGAGTCACCAGCAGCAAAATAAAAACTCTTTATAGAGCAAAGATGTATTCTGCAGAGCTCCAATACTTAAGTGGCTAATAGGAGGAGAAGGATTGAAAAGTGGTTGGGTGAGTAAAATTACCACCATGCAGGGGAAGATGTGAAATTTCACCATGTACGAGCCTAAGCCGCGTCTGGCTATCAGCTCAGAGTCCACACTCCTCCTTTGCCACGTGTGCAGTGTCAGCTGTTGGCTCTGGAAATAAGGGAATGCTGTTTCAGCTATATCCGTTGGTCGGTTCACTGGTCTCCATGGTTTCTCCTCAGATATAAGTCAATATTAAAGGTGCTCCAATGTTGGCAATCCAGACCTCAAAACCTTACTGAAGATAGCAACTCTGACGCGTTTCATCGTGCCTACGACTTCATCAGAGTAGTATGTGAGCTCTATGTGAAAAATGTTGAACACTTGTAAAAGGATGATGATTCTGTTATCCATTGCCTACCCATACAGGAGAAGTAATTTATTACGAGGATTCTATGTTTACAAACAAGCTTATCTTATAACAATGAAACTGTTAAAAAACCACCACAGATCTTATAAATCTTAAGAATGAAAATATGCACTCTTCTTAAAAAAGCCAGGAGGCTGCCGTGGCACACCTCTTCCTTCTCAAAAAACTACACGTGGTCTTTAAAGAATGCACAAAGTTAAACTTTGTCCCTATGCACCCTCTGCACCGTAGCAAAATTCTTAAAAATACCCACCCAAGAAGCAGCAGCTTTTTAGGGGCAAATCCGGTCCCCAGTCTTTATCTTTGTCACTGAGTGTGCATCTGCAGTACAGCTCATAGCACTCATTTATGAGTGTAGTAAACCATTGTTTCTGCCATTTAAATATTAGCAAACCACAAAGATAGCAAAAAAGAGTTCAATCAGTTAACAGAGCTTTTAGGCTTTGCTCCATGTGGCAGAGAAGCAAACACGGTTCCCTCAAAAGTAATAGTCGGAGCAGCTGCTTGTCGCACAATCGTGGTAGCCAACACATGGGGACCAACCTGCATGCAGGGCATTAAAATCTGAAGACCAACTCTTGTGCTTCCATATTCATTTAACACAGCCATTGGTAGTGGTACCTAGCACCTGGTTCCAGTTTTCATGAGAAGTTGTTTGTGGTATTTATGTTGTCATGGGAATAATTCTGGGTTATTAACAATATACCACTATGTCAGGATATAATCAAATATCATGTGTAAAAATTAATATCAGGATATAGAGTGAGTGACCTTCAGATGGACCCAGGTCTGGTTTTGTTTTATGGTACTAGTTTGAATGTAGTGGGGCAGAACAAGTTATGGCTCATGTAAGGTTATGGTCCTGTCATAAATTGATCAAGATATTGGATATTTGTTCTCTTCATGGGACTTTTAAATGAAAGAGGTGTCCCTTATTTCTGGTCTGTCTCGACCCGAAAGGTTCTTTGCGTAAGTGCTTTCTGCCTTTTCACCTTTTTATTTTATATGAAACTCTTTTGCATGTTGTATGTACATTTTATTATTCTTTCATATTAAATATGTCATATGTGAAATAAGTCATCACACTGTGTAATTTATTTACTGTTGCTCTGGAAACACTTGTTGCCAGGGCAATAGTAATCAAATTATACCAATGATGTAGTTTTTGTGCTACCCGAGTTGGAAAACCCGGGTAGCACCTTTCACACTGTACCTCCTGTGAATAGTCTTGGGAGTGGAAGTTCATTAATAATAAGGTGGATAAGGGGTATTAGTCATTGTAGAACAGACCAGGTGGCTGTTGTGATTAACCCCTTGAGTTTCAGATAAGTCACGAAAGCCTTAGGTGAGGTCAGAGTCGTGACACACTAGATAGGATTTTTTTGTGTAGATCAATCACTGGTTCTCCTAAGTTAGATTATAAGGATATATACAATAAAACCATACATTATGTGTTATTAAAAATGTCAGGATTTATTGAATTGTCCAATTAGTTAAATAGTTTCAAGGTTTTCTAGTCATAGGCATTACAACAGATAGTGTCAGCGAAGTAGGCTTATAGTTAGTTCAGCTTTTTAACTTGAAGGTTTGTGGATAGATATTTGCAGTATTAGAATGTAATTGTTTATATTGATGGTGTCCGGATAGGGTGTGCAGAAAAAGAAAAGGTTTTGTATGACATCAGCATCACAAACGTCCTGTATTTTTCAATGCTGACTGATGTTCTGTATTTGTGTGGTTGGTTTCTAAACTGTTCAACTTTCATATGATGGGATTATAAATTGCCCTCTTCCCCCATCCAGCCTTTCGCCTGCACACTTGGACGGATCTCATCCTAATGAAGTGTGATGTTGCCTGGGTCAACCCTGAGACATATACATGTATCGTAATTAGTAGCCAACCTGCATTACTATCTCTTAAATGAAAGCAAAAATATTTGTTGGTCTTTTCTTTTAATCCATAATCACCTCAGACCCTTTTTGATAGACAGTTTTTATTTTAAGATTAAAGATTTCTGCCAAGCATGTTTAAATTGACTCCCTAACACCCTGGTTAACCATATTATATATCCTTTCTCCAAGCCAGTATATTTTGGGATGCAGTCATTTTTGTTGACCTTCTTAGCATGATGTTTTTAGGTCTTCCAGCGATAGGGTCGGCATTCGATAATAATAAATAAAATGAAAATAATTATTCCACTTCCCCTCTCCCTCATATGTCTGAATAGCATATTTAACCTATTAAGTGGATAAATTATAGCATATTAAGCCCTACTGTATGGAGGCATATATGCCCTTAATACGAAGACAAATTAAGCCTGATATTCATAATAGAGGTAAATATTCCCCTTGATTGGGTTTATAATGCCTTGATGGGTTTCTGTATGCCCTCATAGTACAGTTTAAAATGCCTTTTTTAGTACTCACATTAAAGGTTATCGAGGCATTCTGAGGCATATTAAGCCATGCTATGAGGTATATAGTGTTATATTATGTACTATTGAGAAATATTAAGCGCTACTATAGATACATATTAGGAAACATTAGACTCATATAAAGACATGTTTAGCTGATACAGCTTAATATGTCTCAATTATTCTCCACAATAGGACTCTTTGGGCCTGGTTCAATTGCCTGGAAAAATGGAAAAAATCGTGAAGTGCGCCTATTCCCTTCTATTAAGTAAGTAAAAATTTAAAATTTTAATGTGCACCTCGCGGTGCGCATAAAAACCTGCGGTGTAAATTCACGGAAAAAGCACCGCGATCAGGGATCACAGGCAAATGAATCAGGCCCCTTATGTGTTCAAATAAGGATTTAATAGGCCTCAATATACTCACATTTCTGGGTATGATGGGGGCATATTAAGACATTTTAAGCCTTGCTATGAAGAAATATGGAGCCCCATAATGGTGGATTGTGGCACGCTAAGAAATATTATGAGGGCATATTAAGCAATACTAAGGGTTTTAATATGCTTCTCTACACCCATCCATGTATCCCCCCCTCCCTCCCTCACCCCCCTTGTATATCTACTTAACCCTTAATCCCTTACCATTGCTCTCTTCTTCTCGCACCAGCTGCCCACTTATTCAAATTACATCTGACATTGACACCCAAGGCACTGTGTCTGTTTCTGTGGTTGGTCTACTGGACGGTTCTTGATTACCTTAAAGCAGTGGAGCTCAGCGGTGTAACTGGACTTGTATACATACATACATACATACATACATACATACATACATACAATATAATGAAAGCCGAATTATTACCAAATGGGCCCCAACACAGTTAGAAGTTGTGCTTATCTGATCTAGACAGTTCCCACACACTATATATAAGCAGTGTCAATAACATGCATCAAAAATACACCCACATGGTCTATATGTTCCTTAACATGATAAAACCTTCAGTACATGCATTAATATACCACTACAAAACAACTGTACAAACAAAATCACTTGTAGGATAATGGGATTGGCAATGCTAGCATGGGAGGGGGTCTGAGATGCAGCATTTAGGATCATTTGAAAGAAAGAAATGTTAGGGATTGAAGCAAGAGGGCAGCATAGGTTGTCATTTATTGATATTAATATTATTTTTTATTCTTATATATTTTTACACATTCTTTATGGCTTCATACTTTTAAAATTTCAAATAAAAAAAGTTATAGCCCTTCTTACCCGTGATGCCACTGCTACATTTGTCGTAATCTCTGGTATTCTAATTATACAAGGCAGAAGGTTTTTTAATTAGTTATTGTAACAGATCTATTCTGCAGGTTCACTGCCAGGGATAAGGCTGTTTTACGAGAGTTGAAAATCACCCACATAGTAAATGCTGCCTCTGGAAGATACCGAATAAACACTGGACCAGAATTCTACAGAGACCTCAGCATTGATTACTATGGAGTGGAGGCTGATGATCACCCTCTTTTTGACTTGAGTGCTTACTTCTTCCCAGTGGCACAGTTTATAACGGCTGGCCTGCAATTGCCCCAAGGTAAAACACAAAGCACAATGTAGAGGTGTTCTAGGATTGATAATAACCTAGTTATGAGATCTGTCTTTAAGATTTTAAAAATGTTAATTCAAATTTATTAATGTATATTTATTCAAATATAAATATGTGACTTAGAAGCAGAGGGCATTGTGAAGCAGGGGGCAGGGCCACAATCTGCATTAAAAAGCATCATCAAGACCAGTCTCCTGCTTCACAATGATATGAATAATAGAATTAAATAGTGTAGCAGGGGTTTATGACAAGTTCATATAATCTTCTCTCCCACAAGTGCTGCCGAATTTCAGGAGTCTCCCAAACATTTCAGGAGAGGTTGCAAGTGTGCTCTTTCCATACACAAACATTAGCAATGCATTTTAAGTAGTCTATATTGTGAACCTGCTACTGACTGCTGAAGGCTAATGCCTCATATAGCATTATGTGTAAAAGTTTAATTTGTAGGTCCATTTGTATAAAGAGCAGATGTGCAAACCGGTATGTAACAATTTGATTATGGGCCCCTTAAACTGGGTACAGACTTGTACAATCCCCTTTAGATCAAATCCTGACCAGACTACACTTCAAACCAACTTCAAAGATACAACACCCAAACCAAGATTCACCCTGCCCAATTTTAGAGCAGACCTTCGACCTGCCTCTGCTGAATCGATCTGCAGAAAGGGTCCTGTCTCTGAACACACTCTTCCAATGTGCACCAGACGTCAGAACCGGGAGAAGAATTGGATAAAGCAGTTGTGGTGATTTTTAAGCAGGTTTAAAAATCCATTGACCCAACCAGGCAACTAAGACTGAATGTTACAGGCAGTTGGGTAAGAGTATACACTTATTCAAAGTCGGGCCAACAAGATGATTGGAGCTTGGATTAGTTGATTCTAAATTCTGCACACTGCTTTCTATTTGTGGATTGTTTAAAGACTGTTCCCATAAAACTTTGCTACAACGATATGCACACCCACAAAGGTGGCTGTAAGCAGAAATATAAACAGGAATCAATGCTCTGAAGATCATGTGTCAGTACACACTGAAGTTTTCTCCAGACTTTGGGGCATCGCTGGTCGCAAAAATTAGGAGCTCCCAATAATCAAATCACACAATAGGATACAGTTTCTGAAGATTCTGCAGCATCGTGGAACAGAACACATTGTTAAGATGTCATGAGCTAACCTTCCAGTGTGTACCCAGCTTAACAATGCCATGCCCTTCTAATTGCTGCAATCCCTATGCAGGCAAAATTACACTGATAAAATTTCAGGTGTTGCAAGTTTTAAAGTGTTGGAAGATCGAACCAATCTCCCCTATCCATTTTTTCCCAGCGTGTGGCTGCCGATAAACGGGATGATTTTCCCCTGGGAAAATGTCCGATATCGGCACCACACACAGCAGAGGCTGGGGGCGATAATCTCTGCTGGAGAACCTGCAGCCAGCCTATTGAGCAATACATTTAAACCCCAAACTGTTATAAGTGACATATATTTTGTAACAAAAACGCACATACGTGTGACATAACACTGGTTGCTATTAAGTAGAGATGCAGATCTTAGATTGGATAGGAAAATGTGGAACTTCATAGTTAAACTGTGTTTCTATGATTCCTAGTATTCTATAATTAACAGTCAAATGGTCTGTGAAGTATGTTGTACAGTTATAAATGCACATGAATCAGGTGGTGAGAATGCACCATAGAGGTATGACTTAGCAGAGACAAGTTCATTTGATTCATCTAGTGCTCTAAATAAATTAGCAAAATAAGACCTAAACAATGTATTAATTTCTTTATTTCGGAAAATAAAAATGAATACAACTTTGTGTTATATTTGTTTTTATTATTAAAGTGCTCAGAATATATAACAAATGAGAGACTACAATAACCAGGGGCTGGCTGACAAATTTTAGCCTGGAGGGCAGGCCAACGGCAGTGGCCCATAACTAATGGTCTGTTCTTAAAGGGTGGTTTTCAGTAAACCACTGGAGCACTTTAGAAATAATGGCCCTGATTCAGAGACTGAAAATAAGAGAGGAAAGTGTAGTGCAGCCTCCTATACACTGGCTAACCAGTGTAATTATATTGGACCTGATTCAGAGACTGAAAATAAGAGAGCAAAGTTACTCCTGGGCTAAACCATGTTGATTTCAGGGGAGTCAAGTTAATTGTATTCTTTGCATGCAGGGAAATATCTTTGTTTTTGCTTACTGCACACAGATACTGATCAGCTTTACTTTAACACTGCTAATTAGACGTGGGCTGGGAAACGCCACCTCTCAACTCTAATACTGTTTGCAACAGATGAAATATGACTCCCCTGAAATCAACATGGTTTAGCCCAGGAGTAACTTTCCTCTCTTATTTTCAGTCTCTGAATCAGGTCCAATATAATTACACTGGTTAGCCAGCTATAGGAGGCTGCACTGCCGTCATCATAAGTATCCTGCCATTACTATGGTTATATTACAGAATACATGAGACCTGACTATCTCTTTGTTCAGCCAATTAAGGTGTTGAATGATATACCTCAACATATTAAACATATTAAATCACACAATCTAATATATTAAGTCACACAATGTAACATATTAATTAAATTTCACTGCCCCTCTCACACTTCCCATATCAGTTACTCTGCTGCCATACCATTTATTACTTTCACACTGCCCATACTCATACATATCACATACAATAATATATATATGGGGCATTTTTAGGGCTGGGACTGGCACCCTCTAAAGTTCTTGTGGGGTATATTAGGGATCTGGGAATGGCACATTACATCCTGTATAAAGCATGCCATTCCTAAACACCTAACACAAACCGCATAATATAGTATGTGCTATTCCCAGAACCCTATTGAACCCCACATGTGTTTTATACAGTGTGCTATAATCACTAGGCCCCATATATAACGCACATAGATTACAAGCATTAGAAACACCCTTTAAAAACCTGCTCTGTGAAGATCAGCAGATTGCTACAGCAACAGGACCTGCAAGAAGAAAGATGTTGCTTTTTAAAACAATAAATCCTCTCCTCTTGCAAGGAGGGTGCAGGGACGTCAGTTTCCTCTCTTATCACTACAGTTTATTAGTAAATTATTTCCTTTGATTTGGTTTGTAATATTTCTGCCAAGAAGAGTGGCATTTGCTGCAGCCTCTCTGACAAAACTAAATAAAGTAACAAGAAATTGTAACCATATATCACTCTGCATTTAAACTATGTGCATAGCAAAAATGCCTTCTAGCTGAAGTTGTTTAGTAGTTATACTCACATAACTCTTCCACAATTCCAAGAATTTACCTGCTTTTTGTCTTTTTCCATAAGTGTTTTACCCAATCCATACAAAATACAAACAGTTTTTTATTCTATAGTACTAACCAAGGAGGGTTCCTCTGTATCCTGTTTTGTAATTTGGTCTCTCTCACAGCTCTTTATATTTATACATTTTTATTTTTTTTGCAGGAAGGGTTCTAGTTCACTGTGCTATGGGAATCAGTAGAGCAGCATCCCTAGTTCTAGCCTTCTTAATGATCTCTGAGAAATTGTCTTTACTGGATGCTCTGCGCAGTGTAAGTGAACATCGAGACATCTGCCCGAACCCTGGTTTTCTGGAGCAGCTGCGTCAACTGGATATAAATTTAGAGGCCAAAAGAAGAAGCAGGAGTGAATAAGACACTGGACTTGGGATCCATCCTCTAAATTCTAAACATAAACCAAAAATAATGTAGAAGTAAAAGTACTGAATGAGAATTCTTTCTCAGAAACTGTTATTTTGCATAATTTCTTTTCAGAGAACTAAATAAAAAATGTTTGATGCTTTTATGCCTTGGAAATAGGAATAAGTTTGCTGCAACTTATTTAATTAAAAGCAAATAAAACTTTATTATACTAACATTTGCACACACACATACCTATATAGATCTATGTACACAACCAGTGGTTGGACAATGAAATAGGAATTATTTTCAGGTTTGGCATCATGATGATAGAATGAAAGAGTTAGCTAAGAAACACACGGAGAGGATGCCACAGTGTGCAAAAGCCATTATCAAAGCAAGAGTGACCCAACCAAGTGCTAACAGAGCTATATGCTGGCCTAATTCATGCAAAGACTGATAAATTAAGTTCAAATAAAGTATTAGCATTATTTTATCTAAATTTCCAGAGTTTCCAGGTCAACATGAAAAAAGCTGTGATTTTCTCACTTAGCCCCAGATGTTTCCAGCCTAATTGGAGTGTGATGCTGAGAGCAGCAGCTGAGAGAGGGTTTGTTCCACATCTTGGAGGCTTTAAGGGATCTCCTGAGGTAATATCTCTCAATTTAAAATCATATATATATTATCCACCATTAAGACTCTCATTGTTAGAGTTAGGACCACCATGAATGCCATATCTCCAGAAAGACATAAATATATTAGAGACTGTGCAAAGAAGAGCAACTAAAATGGTCCACGGCCTGTGTCACAAATCATACCAAGAAAGGCTAGAGGAACTAAACATGTATAGCTTGGAGCAGAGAAGGGAGAGGGGGACATGATAGCAGCTTTAAAATATATCAAGGGTTGTGACCGGCTAGAGGAGGGTGGCATTAGTAGAGGTATAATGGCACATGAGAGCATGCGTATAAACTGGAGAGTGGTAGGTTCCAGTGGCATATTTACCATGGGTGCAGAGACAAGGGGGCCGCCAGTGGCACTCACTCTGCACCTTCCCAATGGAGGCTCCCAGTCCCACCTATATCTATACACACGGTGACGGTCCCCACCAGCCTACCGGTCCCAACAGTGCACCGCGCGTGGGCGTCACGTGGGGTAGATGGGGTTGGGAAGTAGAAGAGGGGGTCCATCTGGGTAGGGGGGGCCAGTCTGGGGGGTCTGCACACGGGCCTCTTCATTTTTAAAAACACCACTGGTAGGTTCATAGGAAAAGTGTGGAAAAATGACTTCAATGAAGGGTGATAGATAAGTGGAATAGGCTCCCATCTGAGGTAGAACAGTTTAAACATGCCTGGGATAAATATAAGGATTTTCAAAATCTCAAACTAAATTGAGATTAAAATAAGGTCTGGGTTCTATATAGTTTTAATTTAAAAAAAACTGGGCAGACTGGATGGGCCATGTGGTTCTTATCTGACGTCACTTTCTATGTTTCTGTAAATCTTCTGAGGTATTTTTTCTTATTGTCACCTTCTCTGCTCATTTGTAATTGCCTTTATTTCTCATTTGTATGTCCTGTAATTGACAAATGTTTGACAGACAGGCTTCCTTTTCTCAGCCTTCTCCTTAAAGTACCAGACTGGAGCAACATACATTATTAACAGGTTAAACAGACTCCGGTTTCTCCTACTCTCCTGGATACTACACAGGAGACAGATATGCCCACTACCTCTATACACCCCGCTGAAGAAACTACTAAAGAAATTTCCCAAATCCTTATAACTTTCATAAAATTCAATGATTTCCAAATACGTCTGGATACGGCATTGTCTAAAGTCTAGGCACATTCCTCTCACATGCCTAACTTGGAGCAGCGGTCCAGTGATAGAGAGGATGCAGTACATGCCTTGCAATCTCTCACTGATGCACAGGCCTGCAAACACAAGGAACTCTCTTGTAAAATTGATGAATTAGAGAACAGAAACAAGTGTAGCAGCCTATGCTTCAATGGAAACTCAGAAACTGTGAAGGGCCCCCGTAAATGAAATTTATAATTAAACAAATCCTCACGTCCTTGGGTACTTATGACCTCCTTAATGAGGTGCAAGTGGAACAAGCCCATAGTAAGGGCAAAGGGAGACTGGGCCCCCATAATCGCCCCAGATCAACAATAGCTGTCTAGATTTTAAAGTGAAGGAGAATGTCATGAGAGCTTATCATCAAACCTAAATACTTTAGGTAGAGGGCAGTACCATACTAATATTTCATGATTATTCTCTAGAGGTTACTCAGAAATGCAAGACTTTCTCTGAGGTCTATACAATAATAATAATTAGAACTAGCAGCGCTGATACACTGCTGCCAAAGACAGAGGGATAAAATGAGACTAAATAAAGATATGTTATCCCTGTGAGTAGCACTGTGTAGTGGGAACTAATAATAAATAATATATAAAGTAAATAATAAAAAAATGAATTATAAAATAAATATGGCTAGGTGTGCATAGGATGAAAGAAGAGGTGGTCTGGACCTAATTACTTAAATGTCCGAAGTGTTCATGACCCTCTCAATCAATGTCAGTATAAGGGATGACAAAAGGTAAATGATATTAACATCCAAAATTTATTATACAAAGCAAACAATCAAAAGATAAAACAATAGGGAGGACAAAGCCTCCTTGGAGACTAAAATTGTCTCAGAGTCCGTACCTGGTGGTGGCTGGTGTTACAAGTGTCCGATATCCACACTGCTGGATGAAAAAACTCGGGAGTAGTCGGATGTAAAACTGCAGGGGGGAACCGTTTGAAGAGAGCTGTCGGGTAGGAGGTACTGTGCTTGCCAAATCAGTCTGGATCACCGCTATGCTAAGTGGTGATCCAGACTGAATCGGCAAGCACAGTACCCCCCTGCAGTTTCCATCTGATGACTCCTGGGTTTTTTCATCCAGCAGCGTTGATTTACAGTGTTATGAGGTAGCTGACCCCATGTCATGATCACAGTACTTTTCGCTGCCTTTTGTTTACCTTTGCTGATCACATGACCTTTGGGTTCCATGCACTTCCTGGTGTTCACTCTCTGCAGTCATTAACCCGCAGGTGTGGCTCATTCCCTTGCTGGAGCTCACTCATCAGTTGCTCTATTTAAACCCATCACTGACATCACTTCAGAGCAACAGCAACAGCCTGCTCATATTCTGCCCTCAAATCCTCTCGTGTGTTCTGGCTCCATGGTTCCAAGTCCTGTCTTCAATCCTCGGTTCCAGTTATCCAGTCTCCATATCCTACATTCCTGTGTTTCTGGTTCCTGCCTGTGTTTCCTGTGTGTTCATTTCCAGTGTTCAGCTGCTCTCTGCAGTATTCAGTCCAGGTAGTCTCTCCTAGGCTACCTATCTGCACTACTCCTGCAACCTCTGGATCCCATCCACAACCTCGGCGTCTGTGTGCTTCTCCAGAGGTCAGCGACCTGCTACTTATCTGCAGCCAAGACCATCCCTACCAGTAGGGGCTCTGGTGATCACCAGGCTTGGGTTTAGACTCCATGCCTCTGAGCCTGCCAAGTCTGGTGCATGACATTCCAAAATTGATAAACGTCCTACAGTGACAAAATTTCATATAGAAGACATGGCAGAGTTTGAGGGGATAACAATCAGGCAATCCAAGTCAAATTTTCAGCAATTGTCAATGATATCTTACTTTACATAGGAAATCCAAGATCTTCATTTTCACTAATTCTTAAACGTTTACAAAAATTGGGCAGTGTCGGGTTTACAGGTAAATATCCAAATCTACAGCTCTTTTGCTATGCCCAAGGTGTACTTAGTCAAATTGGAGCGTGGACCTGCTGTTTGAGTGGGGCAGACATCACATAATTGGGAGTAAAAATAACAAAAACCATTGCTTCTTTATGAGGCAAATATTTCAGTAGCCATCAGGAATTTGTCACGTGAGCTGGATGGGTGGAGATCTCTTTCTCGCTTTTCTTTTTGGGGTGTGTAAGTCTAATTAAGATGATTTCATATCCTAAATGTATATATTTATTTTTATATACTTCTGTTATTACTGAGGAAAAAAGATGTGCAAGCTAAAAATGTCATCTTAAGGAGTTACATTTGGGCTGGGAAAATGTCCCATATTGGATTTCTAAAACTGCAGCAGTCTAAAATGAACAGAGGGATACATTTTACAAATATAATTAACTACAATTACATGGCGTTACTTAGATATGTTATGGACTGGTTAGTGTCTGGTAACAAGCACAAATGTCTCTCTTGATACAGACAGGACTGTCTTCTGTACAGCAGATTATGGATACCATAAATCGCATATCTACAGGAACAGCATTACACCAGTGAGGTGGCCAGTCTTATTTCACCAGAGGACAGATGCAACCCTCTTGACACTATGTTCACTATGCTTGCACAGGGGTGTGGGTCCCCGCTAAGAATAGCCCTATTTTTATAGTTTAGTTTCGAACTGGTTGGGATATCGATTGCTTTTGCCTCGATGAGGCATAGCAATCGATCCCCGGAGCACCGAACACAGTGCTCCAAAAGGTAAGCCTAAAAACTATCCCCAACCCTTTCCCTAACTCTAACCCTTACTATCACCTTCCATTACCCTAACCCTCCCTTCCCAGCAGCCTGACCCTAACCCTACTTTCCCTGCAGCCTGACCCTAACCCACTCTTCTCCTTTTGTCTAGATGAAGTTGGATACCCAGCTTAATGAGGAAGACATTAGTACAAAAAGAAGTTTTAGAGTTGGTGGTGATGGATGAATTAAAGATTGATAATAGTGAAAGTAACTGAAAATATATTGCGTTAATAAATTGACAACAATTTTATAATTACCATCTTAAATTATTTATCCATTCTAGACCATCCTGAATACACAAGATAGCAATAACTAAGAGCACCATAATAGACCAACTAGGTGGAGAATTCGCTCTTACACATATTCAGGGCCGGTGCTAGGTCCCTGGGCACCCTAGGTGAAGTTTGGCCTGTCTCCCCCCCCCCTTATATGCGCCCCTTCATATGCCCCTTCAGGCCTCTATGCTCACTGTTCCCACACCATAATAATCACTTCCCCCATCCCATAATAATCACTGCACCCACCTCATAATATTCACTGCACCCACCCCATAATAATCACTGCCCTCACCCCATACTAATCACTGTTCCCACACCATAATAATCACTTCCCCCATCCCATAATAATCACTGCACCCACCTCATAATATTCACTGCACCCACCCCATAATAATCACTGCCCTCACCCCATACTAATCACTGTTCCCACACCATAATAATCACTTCCCCCATCCCATAATAATCACTGCACCCACCTCATAATATTCACTGCACCCACCCCATAATAATCACTGCCCTCACCCCATACTAATCACTGTTCCCACACCATAATAATCACTTCCCCCATCCCATAATAATCACTGCACCCACCTCATAATATTCACTGCACCCACCCCATAATAATCACTGCCCTCACCCCATACTAATCACTGTTCCCACACCATAATAATCACTTCCCCCATCCCATAATAATCACTGCACCCACCTCATAATATTCACTGCACCCACCCCATAATAATCACTGCCCTCACCCCATACTAATCACTGTTCCCACACCATAATAATCACTTCCCCCATCCCATAATAATCACTGCACCCACCTCATAATATTCACTGCACCCACCCCATAATAATCACTGCCCTCACCCCATACTAATCACTGTTCCCACACCATAATAATCACTTCCCCCATCCCATAATAATCACTGCACCCACCTCATAATATTCACTGCACCCACCCCATAATAATCACTGCCCTCACCCCATACTAATCACTGTTCCCACACCATAATAATCACTTCCCCCATCCCATAATAATCACTGCACCCACCTCATAATATTCACTGCACCCACCCCATAATAATCACTGCCCTCACCCCATACTAATCACTGTTCCCACACCATAATAATCACTTCCCCCATCCCATAATAATCACTGCACCCACCTCATAATATTCACTGCACCCACCCCATAATAATCACTGCCCTCACCCCATACTAATCACTGTTCCCACACCATAATAATCACTTCCCCCATCCCATAATAATCACTGCACCCACCTCATAATATTCACTGCACCCACCCCATAATAATCACTGCCCTCACCCCATACTAATCACTGTTCCCACACCATAATAATCACTTCCCCCATCCCATAATAATCACTGCACCCACCTCATAATATTCACTGCACCCACCCCATAATAATCACTGCCCTCACCCCATACTAATCACTGTTCCCACACCATAATAATCACTTCCCCCATCCCATAATAATCACTGCACCCACCTCATAATATTCACTGCACCCACCCCATAATAATCACTGCCCTCACCCCATACTAATCACTGTTCCCACACCATAATAATCACTTCCCCCATCCCATAATAATCACTGCACCCACCTCATAATATTCACTGCACCCACCCCATAATAATCACTGCCCTCACCCCATACTAATCACTGTTCCCACACCATAATAATCACTTCCCCCATCCCATAATAATCACTGCACCCACCTCATAATATTCACTGCACCCACCCCATAATAATCACTGCCCTCACCCCATACTAATCACTGTTCCCACACCATAATAATCACTTCCCCCATCCCATAATAATCACTGCACCCACCTCATAATATTCACTGCACCCACCCCATAATAATCACTGCCCTCACCCCATACTAATCACTGTTCCCACACCATAATAATCACTTCCCCCATCCCATAATAATCACTGCACCCACCTCATAATATTCACTGCACCCACCCCATAATAATCACTGCCCTCACCCCATACTAATCACTGTTCCCACACCATAATAATCACTTCCCCCATCCCATAATAATCACTGCACCCACCTCATAATATTCACTGCACCCACCCCATAATAATCACTTCCCCCACTTCATAATAATCACTTCCCCCACTCCATAATAACCATACAGAACCCCCCACAGTTACCAGTCACTTACCTGCTCCTAGCTCCTCCGCGGCGCGCTCTCTCCGTCTGATGAATAACGTGCAGCGCGACCTTGTGGTCACGCAGTGCGTCATTCATCAGAGAGGAGATGCGGCAGTGAGACAGGCAGTCACAGACTCTGTTGCGGTGCTGAGGTGAGTATAGGGGGTGACGGAGCCCCATCTCTTCGTCACCCCCTTTACTCACCACAGCGCCGCAGCAGACTTACACAAAAGGTAGGTAAATGAAAGCGGGGGACTGCTCCTGCCCCCCCGGACCCGGCGCTCCAGGCGATCGCCTAATGGTAGCGCCGGCCCCGCCCGTATTCACAGACACCTTTTTGCGTGGGGTTGCATGCGTATTTTTAGGAGTGGATTAACTGCGCATGCGTAGTAACTTTTTCCATGCAAATTACAAGTACTTACGGGCACGGACTTGTGAATCGCACTTAGGGACATACTACAGAGGGGTGTGGTTGTTTTCTGTACGTGAAAGTGGGCAGGGGAAGCATTTAAATTGGCATATAAGGGGGTGGTTAGATAAATACGCACATACATAACATACGCATATGCGTCTGGCCGAGGGAAGTGTCATGGGTGTTGCCTTGCTACGTGGATGCGTAAAAGCCCACACGTAGTAAATACGGATCTTTGAATCCGGTCCTTCGTCACCAGCTAAACTCAAAAGCTCAGTGGTTAATTATCTATCAGTGGACATAGGTTGGATGCAGTAGTAATAAAAGGGTTAACTTGAACAAGCACAGGAATTGTAGCATAAACCTAAACAGTAGTGGAAAGTAAATATAATAACAAATTTGCTGCTAAAGCAGAAAGTACAACGAATAGAACAACTTTTCATTCGGCAGCCATTGTTATACACTTAGGGCCTGATCCAGAGGTGGCCCGGCCTGGATCGGGCGTCCATAGCTTAGGCGTAGTAACACTGGAGGGGGTTATGGCAGGGAGGCGGGGGAAGGGAGGGTGATGAGGCTGGGAGGGTGGCGTTAACGTACTAACGCCGCCGTCCCAGCGTATTAACAGTCGCTTACGCCGGCTGAAGTTAGGGTAGCCTTCAGCCGGCGTAAGCGAATGTTTATACGCTGGGGCAAGGGGGAGTGTCGGGGGAGGGAACAATGCTAAGCTGAACGGTAAACCACTCAGCTTACCATCAAAGGTCTGGATACAGCCCTTATTCTCTGTGTATTAAGAGATCATAATCAGTGAATCATGGACAAGTGAACCTGTAATAAGTGACATTAGGTGCCCCTTAAACCCTTGCATATTAGACAGAACTTATTGTTGCATAACATTAGTGCCAGCCTTGGAGAAATTATATTAAAGTAGGGCCCTGATAAAGGAGCAAAACCAAAAGATAAAAATGAAGTAAACAATACATAATGAACTTGTCTTCCTTGCATTGCAAGTGCCTATACAGTGTATACACAATTTATGTTTATATGTTAATGGTATTTAAACTTTAAAACTTTTCATTTGTTCCTAATCATTGCAGTCTGATCCACAGTTACATCTTTATTATTGGTTGTGGTTTTTTTTTGTTTCTTAGTAAATTGCAGTGAAAATGATCTGGACAATAAGGAGTTAATACATTTCCAAACAGTGGAATTGCTGGCAGTCAGGGTTAAGGTCTTGTTGGCTTCCAACAGACTGGTATGACCTGCAGATAAAAGTTGACCCCCCTTTCTACATTCTGCCCCACCCCACCACCAAGGTCAGTCAGCAAATCCCACCCTAAAAATAGCTCAGCAACTAGTACACGAGTTTTTCACAGAGTGGCTCAGTTAGACGGGGGTCTGCAGAACACTCAGGTACATGGGGGTCTGTGGGAGTTAGAAGGGGCTGAAATGGTACTAAAAAAAGTGAGAAGACATTATGTTGGCTATTCCTGCATTAATTGTTATATAATGTTGTGTGGAATTTTAGTATAAATAATATATTTTTGCACAAACATCTCAAACTAATGAAACTAACAAATAATATTATAGTAGTAACATGCAGTAATGGTGCAGATTTTAATCTCCATCTAAACAGAGCAATGTACTTCTCAGTAAGTGAAATAGATGTAGCCAGCTGTAGGGTAAATGCTATAATGTGTATTAGTGCAACTATTTGTCACATGGTAACGTGTGCTGTTACAGCAATGTACATCCGCATATTTGTAAAGCAGGTTCAAAGCAATGTATGTCTCTATCATTAGTTGTTGGTTACAAGATAAGAATTTGCACTACACGCAACACATAGCAAATATGTTTCTCTTACCTTTGTTAAAGTACTTCATATTTGCATGAATTTAATGTCTTTGAAATGCTTATGATAATATAAAGTTTCTAAGACCCATATTTTAATTGTTTACATTTGTGAAGAGTTGGCACTACATTTTTTTTTATTGAAAATCCCAAAAATAAGGCCCATAGGTAATGTATTTATGATGATGATCTTGGTTTATGATATTTTTTATGGATTTAGAAGGTTAATATTTATTTAGCATTGTAAATATTTATATGTATCTGATTTTTTTTTAAACCTTTTTTAAACCTTCCAAAATTGAAACAAATCAGACCATTTTACTATTACCACTAAAACCCTATAGTGCGCTAGACATAAGTTTTGTGCTCATTACGAGCACCATGATCGGTTTGCGATTAGTTACAATTTTATTTCCTTGACAGAGTGGGTTGTAGTCGCTAATGAGCTTTATTATTTCAATGAACACTAAGGGCGTGTTAACCAGTAGCCGCTGCACCCTGACTACTGATTTCTATTCATTTTGAGAAAGGTTCAGAAGTTTTAATATCGTGACCCGCCATCTGAACTCAGTGCAAGCGGAGTGGTCTCCCTATCAACAGCAATGATGCCTGTGCACAACCGGGTCTACTATCTTATCACCACTAGCATTACAGCTTTGAATTCAGCATATGTGTGGATACAGACAATAAACATTACATTTAGGATAAAAGCACCACCACAAGTAAGGACTGAGGACTGTACTCACAGATCCAGGTAAGTTAGGTGCGGACAGATCCGCACCTAACTCACCCATCCTGCCCCTATCCCGTCCCCCGTTTTTAGGTACCTTTTGGCACTTACAAATTCCAAAGGGCTACCTTAACTATCACTGCAATGTCCGCACGGACATCGCCTCTCTCCGCCTCCCCGCCCTTCCCCACTAATCTAAATCCCTCCCACTTCTACCTAATCCCTCCCCAAGGTGGCATTACGCTACCTCTTTCTACTGAAAATACTCTCTGCGGTCTTTAAAGACCGCACAGAGGCAATGTACTTACCCAACCGGTACCTAGATTGCGTAAATGACCTACTATGCATACTAAGGATCCACACCTAAGAAGCGTCTGCTTCTTAGGTGTGAATCCGGTCTCGGATCCTTAACTCTGTAGCCGTTGCAAGCGTAACACCTCTGCAACGGAAGTGGAGATCCGAAAGTAAGAGCCCAAGTCTTGGAAGCACGAGGGGAGAACACTCCCCTACATGTATGGGACTTCTGTTTCCGGCACCAGAGTACAGAAAACAGCATTGCGGAATTCTGGATCTGGCCCTATGAGTTTGGATGGGCTGGGTCAAGAAGAAGCTCAGAGCAGAGGTACGAGTAAGTGTGGTCACAAACAGGAGTGGTATGAGTAAAGTTATCTGGGCAGGAAGAAGCACAGATAGGAGATAGGAGTAAGGTGGTTTGGCCAGGTAAAAGCATAGTTACCGACTCTCATCGACTTTCTGACAAAACATGGGGTTGTGATGTAATAAAACTCACGAACCCAAGCCCCAAGCACTCCTAAGGATGGGGAGGGTTTGATGACATTTAGTCCAGCCCAAACCTCAGTAACCCTATGAATGGCAGTTTTGGGGCCGGGGACATGTCCTGTGGCGCCCCGCCCCTATGTGACATTTTCTGATTCACAACAGGTTGTGGCACAAGGTTATCCCTCTGCGCATCAGCCTGCTGTTGTGCAGCACGCTACAGCTCTCCAGCAGCAGGTATCGGCGGTAGGATACTGCCATTACCTGCTGCTGTAGGAATATGGTATTTGCAGGCCCCTTCTCTCTTCAGGCCCAAAACAAAAATCCTGGCAGTTTCCCCCTGATGGCAACCCTGCTGGCCCCCCTAGCTATATTGCTAGGAGGTATGAATTTGGATAGTCGGGACCAGGAAGAAGCATAGATGGGAGTTATGAATAAGGCTAAGGTTTGGACTACTAGCAAAAATTATACTCAACGTTTAAGAAATTATGCAGGGTTTTTATTATAATGTTTATGCTGATCATATGTATGTGTGTGTGTGTGTGTGTGTGCGCGCAAGTTGCTTTTTTTTTGCACTGCGTTTGTCCATAAACCAGATGATCACAAATGAGTGCAACTATAAGTTGTTAGGAGTACACCGCAGACTCAAGGGGCAGTCAAGGGTGGAACTGATGATCCAAATTGGGTTTCCACAATTTATGTGCCATTGAAAAATATACAACTATACCAGTTTTGGGCACAACAACTTGGAGCTGTCTGACTCTGGTTAAAGTATGTATGCACATGCATGGGGGTCCTATATTAATAATATGTATAACTCATCATCAAATGCACATTATGCAAAATACTCCTAAATTAAACACAACTCTAAATGAGCTTAAATGAATCAGCAGAACAGTTCCTAAAATGACTGAAATGTTCTCTGCTATGCATTATTTATTATGTAATGAATAACGTCATTAACAAACAGGGACAATTGTGCCATTGCTCTATGTTGAACAAGAAAGGGCGAGCAGATGAAAAGATTATGAGTATATTCATTTTATAACAGACACTATTTATAAAGTGAACAGAGTGTAACCATATACAAGATGCTGTACATCAGAACTTTGTCAAGTACACTTAATCTCTACTACTAATTTACTAAATTTAATAACACCATCAGCAGTACACAAACACACACTGTGTGGCCCACAACACATGTGATTTGGCCCAAATGATGACAAAGCATAAATATGTAATTGTCTAAGTACATATGTATACTGTGTACTGTAAAATATGTACTGATGCTGCATAACATTTTTATCTAACACAGTATGAACTTAAAACTATTTATTCTATACTATATATTTCAGCCCCACACACAAATTGAATGCAAAAGCTTGTACACAGAAATTTCAATCAAGACAGACAACCAAGTCTTAGTACTATAGAAATGATCTAGTGCCAGGCAAGGTGGAGTATTAACATACGATAATGGGCAGACATTTGTGGTCCATTAAACAGCCATAGAAAACTACTTTTCATACATTGGGCCAAATCCAGAACAACGATTGTGAGCGAACTTACGCGTGGCGGAGACGTAAAATCGTGTTTTTGTAATGCGTATGCGCACCATAGAAAATACACTCCGTAACGTAGCGTAAATGTGGATGTATGGGCCATTCACGTATGTGTCACGTAAAAACTTACGTGTGGGCGTGCCAATTTTACGTGAGTCCAAAATACGTCTGAAATACGTTATGTAGGCGAGGGTTTGTATTTAAAGTGTACAGTATGGGCGTGCTTAGCTGCGTAAATACGTGTTGCCCATACATACGTGTGCGGACGACGGCAGTTACGTTGCCAAAAGTTAAGGTAGGGTTTGGAAAGCGTATCTTGTCAAAATACGTACGTTCAAGGGATGTGACAAGGGGAGTGTATAGAAGGTACGAACTCGTAAATACGCTACGCTAGGAAACGTATTGCAAACGTAGTTCTGGATCTACCCCATTAATCATAAATAGTGCAGCTTATGAAGAAAAACAAAGCAAATACAGAATAGCAATAAGAAGGGAGGAGACACTCACAAAACACTGGCAAAGAACAAGTAAACGTAGATTTGCATTCAAGGTTACATAAGGTATTTGTCTGTGACTCTAGCGCAATTCTTCATCTCGGGCGATATGATCAAGCTATTGGGAACTGTGTTAGGATGAGTATCAGCTGTTAAAAATGTGGAGGATGTGATTAACAGACACATATTCTAGTCAGGGGAGCCATTTAATGAGAAGGGAAATATGTAAACTGAATTATAACAGAATAAAAAACCTTAATAAGAGCAGTGCCTTTATATAATATGGAGATATGGTTATGTAGAGTCATTTATGTACAATAAAAAGTGATGTAAAACATTTATAGTGGTCTCTATACAATTCTCTGCCACCTGATACAGAGGGCATCCTATTATTTACCACTCAGCTTCTTAATGATCTCCGTTATAAACAGACATCTATTACTGTCAATATCCTACTTCTCTTCAAATAAAAAGGGGCAGCTGAGTGGCTTTAAGAGGCCACTAGTCTACCAGGAAAATTCCATGGAAGTCCTATGGTCAATCTGCCCCTTTTGGTTGCATACGTTTAAGTTTCAAGGGGGTATACAGCCAGGATGTGGAATATTAGCATACCGGTCTCCTTAAAGTATGGGACTCTCATTCCAAGGTGTCAAGGGACCTTTCTCCCAGTCTCAGCACAATACTGCATAACTTTAAAGAGACTGGTAGAGGGATTTACCAGCAGTACACAGACACTCCGGCTCTTGCAGCCCCTGATGGCTGGGGACAAGAGAGCCTGGAAATATATGTTAAGCAGAAGGTGCATTCCTACTGATTACCAATGATTTCTAGTTGTAAAATATAGCTAATAACATAGACATCATCGATTAGCTGTAATACATCTTCAGCCATAACATATTTGTCAGTGGCTGCAGCCTGCAGGAGGCAGAGGAGAATGACAGCTGCAGCCTGATGTAGTTAGAATGTGAGTACTCTACTCTTTACTTAAAACTCCAAAAGCATTGTACTTCCCGGAGACCTGTACATAACATTTCTCCTCTGTCTCTGTAGAGAAACTTTAGGGATGGGAAGAGATTATTGTATCCAGCTCCTATTTAGTAACACCATAGCGTAATTATACATTTTAAATCAATGTGAATTTTTATTTTTTATGAAATTACTGTAAATGTGTAATTCAGAAAATATTATAAGATGAGCATTTAAATAATAAATATGCTGTAAATGTTATATTAGATTAGTGCCTAATCTCTCTCTCTCTCTCTGTACTCTTATCAATAATGAGTCTTTTAGAAGGCTTACAGTCTTCCATGTTGGTGAGTTATTGTAACCAGGAATCCATGCCAAACTCTTGAGTAAGGAGGTTACTGACCCCGTCACTTACTGACTTTAAGAAGAATTTGCTTTAGTCCCAGACGACATTTGGCATTTAATAACTGTCTGGGCTTCAGACAATACTATTTAAAGAATAGTATACAAAGATGTCGACAGCTATTTAACAAAATCAGAATATCAACTCATGGTTGGTATTGGTATAGGATTTAATATAAAATTTTGTTAAGAACTATGATACATGAAAATATCTATTTGTCATTTTAGTCTTCCAGGTAGCACTGAGCTCTTTGCACTAGTAATGGTTGACATAGGAATACTATATATTTCACACCACACATTAAATAACACTGTGACGTGTTAAGAGAAGTGGTGGTCACCACTCACTATTGTAGTCATTCAGGCAAATTACAGTTAACCAGTGAAGTTGTTTGTTTTAATGACCTGTAAGTGGTTCTTCAGAGAGTGTCTGGTAATTGTTCAGTTTTTGTTTTCTGTTTGCTGCAGTAGGTGACTCATTTAGTCTGTGCATTAGACCATCTCCTTATTGGTTCCCTGAGCTTTATGATGGGATGCAGTTGCCAAGGTATTTCATCATTTACTCAGCTGACACCATAATGTTGGCTTGATCACGAATAACAAGATTCAAATTTAGAAAAGTTGTTGGCATGGATACAATGCCGAAAGTTCATTCAACATGGTGCCAACATTTACTCTCCCCGGGACATGCTGAACCAGTGCTGAATTGCACTGTCCCTAGTACCTGCTGCACTCTTCTGCACTCTTCTTTAGGCGTTAGTAGCTTGGGTTATTGTAATGCTGGACAAAGTACTTGCTAGCATTACAATATGCTATCAGACAGGTGTAGCGGTAAAAACTCTCTCTGAACGAAAAATGCAGATCAGTGAATGCTGTCGGTATTTTAATGCTGGTATGTTAACTGCCCAGATCATTGGAACCACAATCCACATCCATTTATGACAACCTTTCCTGTATCCCCTCTGCTTTGAAGGGACCAGATCCTAAGATTCAGTTGTGCTGCTTTCATATCTACCAATGAAGTAAGGGTGGGGATCTGATAGTGGCTGTATCCATGAGAGTGCTTAGGTGACACTCACATTACTTGCATGGACTTACACCCCAGGACCCTAACCTAAAAAAATTCCATTTTAGTCACACTGAAAATAACTACACGATTTATCCATCTATACTGTACATTCTACTTTGAAGCTCTTCCCATTTGCTAGAGCAACCCTGTCCCCCATCAGAACCTGTCAGAAGTCTGGATCAAGCAGATTGCATTCCAAATCTGTGGCATTCCAACCAGTTATCGGAAATCTGAAACTGAAAAAAACAGGTGTCCTCTTCCTATGTCAGCTCTTTGCCTCCTTCATACCA
>WWET01000231.1:65165-76204 GCA_011038615.1 Limnodynastes dumerilii
AATGCAATATTAATAATAATAAAAAAAAAAAAAAAAAAGCCAAATAAATAGTTAAAAGTTACCTGTCCAGCCATTGTGTCTGCCTCGGCCCGGCCGTTGTGTCTGCCTCGGAGTTCCATGCATGCACAGTTTTTTTTGTCTTTTGGGACATAACATTTTTAAAGTCCCAAAATGCAGCCACTGCGCAAACGTGGGCACTTCGGCTCCGAGCGACGGCGAACAATGTTGGCGAGAGTCCCACAGATCATCGTGGGACCTCGCAGGAGGGGTAAGTATTATTAAATATGGGCCATGTTGTTGCAAGGCTCGCTGCGATGCGCTAATCATAGTAAACTGAGTCCATAGTAAATACATCAAGAACTCCTAAATATACCTTACTGAATTACAAACTGACCAGTTGATTGTCAGTATACGTATGAAGGTGGTTCACTTGCCTTTCAATTTGTATGCACATATGGAAATAGAGGAAGAGCTACTGCTGGGAATAAAATTCCAGGTAAATTAATATGAAAGTTCAACAAAAACACACAAAAACGTTACACTAAAAAGCTCTTCAAAACAGGATTTTAAGTTTGGGTTCCCCTCCACCTCTTAATGTTTAGGTATAAGTTTTCCCATGTGTCCTGTATTATAACAAAATGATAGTATAACTTTTATACTTCTTCTTCAACTTTTTTTTATTGAAGCAGCCAGTATATAATAAAAAGACAATCAGTACAAAATATGCAGAGGCTGCTATGGCATTTTCAAATTATTACAACAAGGTAACAGTAGAACAACAATCTGTAACAGTACTTCTAAGAAATGGGGGGGGGAGTAGGGGAAGATCACTGAGCGGATGGATATAGGGGTGAACGGGTTATTGGAGATACACGGGGTAGTGAAGTTAAAGGCAGCTGAAGAAAGAGTTACACGATCATATGGGCTGCCAGTTTATACCCCAAGGGGGCTCGGTGGGGGGTTGTAGCTTGAACCAAGGGGTCCACACCTTGTAGTAAGTTTCATCTGTACCCCTCAAGTAGGCAGTCATTATTTCCATGCCCACGACAAACCAAATATATGATGTCAGGGAGCGTTATAACAAATGATCAGAAATAACAGATTATTACCTGTTAATTTGTTTTTATTTACTCCATCATGGCAGCACCACTAATGGGTTAACCTCCCTGCTTGGAGCCTCACAGGAAAGAAAAGAAGACCCAGGGTATATAAGTGTCACTTCCACTTCCTCCTGAGTCTTCCCATTTCATAAGCTCAAAGAAAACACAGGTCAATGCACCAAAAGAAAAATATAACAATCAGTGATAATCTGTTTAAGGGGGATGTTGGTGCTGCCATGATGGAGTAAATGAAAATAAATTAACAGGTAAATAATCTGTTATTTTATTTGTCTCCACATGGCAGCACCACTAACGGATAGTACCTAAGCAGTTAGTCCAGGGTTGGGTATAAATGTTAACTAAGGGGTACCTGACCAGGTATTAAAATAAAATAAGGATAACTGAATTTACAGGGCAGAACTAAGGACACTCCTACCAAACCTCGCGTCTGCCGAGGCTTGAATGTCTACCCTGTAATGTTTGGCAAAGGTGTGAATCGATGCCCACCATGCCGCTTTACAAATCTCCGCTGATGCAGATCCTTTCTCTGCCCAGGAGGCCGCCAATGACCTAGTCTAGTGTGCATTAATCCCCCTAGAGGGGGTCTACGCCTCTTACTTTATATGCTTCTAGGATACAATTCCTTATCCATCTCGCAATCATGGGTTTAGATGCTGCGCACCCTTTACTCACCCCTTCCATGAGTACAAATAATTGCTTTGACTTTCTGAAGCTTGCGGTTTTATCCAAGTAAACTCTAAGAGTTCTAACTAAGTCTAATTGGTGGTCTCTCTTCTTTCCCATTTTTGGGGTTAGGGAACAGAGATGGCAGTATGATCTCTTGGTTTAAGTGGAAATTTGATACCACTTTTGGGAGGAACTCCGGGTTGGTGCGCAACACTACTTTGTCAGGGAAAAAGTTAGTGAAAGGTTCCTCGGACCACAGAGCTTGGAGCTCTGAGACCCTTCTGGCCGATGTTATTGCCACTAAGAACACCGTTTTAAGCGTTATGTATTTCATGGAAATGTCCTCTGTATCTTCAAAAGGAGGTCCTATTAGGGCATCCAAAACTAAGTTAAGGTCCCATGGCGCAATGGGAAAACGGAACGCGGGTCTAATCCTGCTGGCTGCTTGTACAAACCTCATTATATACCTGTTGTTTGCTAATTGTGTGTCCAGCATTGTGCTAAGGGCAGAGATTTGTACTTTAATAGAAGCTGTTTTAAGCCCTTTGTCTAGTCCTGTTTGCAGGAAGTCCAATATCACCGGGATATTCCAAGTTTTTAAGTTGTTCTCTCTCATCCAGAAGACAAACTTCCTCCATATTTTATGGTAGGCTGCTGAGGCTGAATTTTTTCTGGCTTTCAAAAGTGTGTCCACTACTTTAGCAGAAAACCCCTACTTTTTAGGCTGCTGGTCTCAGTAACTACGCCGTCAGCCTCCAGCTGTCTGGGTCTTGATGGTATAGAGACCCTTGCTGTAGCAAAGTTTCTGTCAGCTTTAGCATTAGAGGTCTGTCTATCGCCAGATGCAGAACCCTTGAGAACCACAGCCTTCTAGGCTAAAACAGTAGAATTGTTATTTCCGTTATCTTTTCCTCCTCTAGTTTCGTTAGAAACCTTGGGATGAGTGGCACAGGAGGGAAGGCGTAAACCAGCCCCAGGATTGAGACAGCGTGTCTATTCCTTCAGACCACCGGCCCCAGTACCTTGAAAAGTACCTGATCTATCTCCGGTTGTCCCCATTTGTCTACTATCTGCTGGAAGACTTTGGGATCTAGCTCCCATTCCCCTGGAAGGAGTTGGTGCCTGCTTAAGAAGTCCGCTGTGGTGTTCTCTTTGCCTGCTATATATATGGCCAATATGCCCAGAGTGGTCCTTTCCACTCAATAAAGGATTCTCTTCACCTCATCCATCAGGCACCTGCTTCTCGTGCCGCCCTGTTTGTTAACTTTTGCTAACAGCGCCAGCGCAAGTGCCCCGTTTCCGTACCATAGCCACAGCAGGGTGGGTCACAAAAAGGGAAACGCTTCTGCAATGTGGGTGGAAGGATGTATATATAAAGTACAATAGGTGCATGATAAAACTATCCCAGGGTTGCCTATATTCCCGGAATATCCAGGAGACTCCCGAAATTCAGGCAGCTCTCCTGGTATCCCGGGAGGACCGGTAGATCTCCCACAAGGGACTTATTTAAGGCTGTGGTTTCATGCAAACCACAGCGTCAAGTCCTGCCCCCTCCCTGGCAACACTACTATTCTTAGTGTTACTAGGGGCAGAATGGGACTTGATGATGCAATATGGTGGAAGGGATAGGAATAGGAATAGGAATAGGGAGAAGAATTTAAAGCATGTGTTCATTGCAGGAAGCAATGCCAAAAATTTCCCAAAAGGAACTACATTAAGGAGTTATTGCTAATAAACTGCAAGAAAGCCATGCAAAAACAAGCTAAAGAATTAACCCTTTCCTACCCATGCATTCAAATGCAGAAACATTTTAGGTGAAATCCCTTGTTGAACTAATACTATTTTTTCAAGATTCAAAATGTCTTTGGTGTTCTCACACACCTATACATTTGAAGCCTAGAGGGTTTCTAAAATCCCCAACCTTCGGTTTCTCTAACATTTAAGAACAATTTTAAAACCATCAAATGGTGCAATCATATATATAACGACTATGAACTTTTTTTTTTGTTTCTTCCTCATTCCCTCCTTAAGAATAACTTATCTGTGTATTAACAAAAAAAAAAAAAAAAAAAAAAAAAAAAAAAAAAACTTAAACATGTAATTAAAAATCCAGGAGTACCAATGCGTGTGCTTTTGGAATGCATGCAGCCCGCACAGGATTTGTGTGCCCATGTATGGTATGCATGTTGCGTGCTAATTTGTGTGTGCTTCTGTATCAGCCTCTTAGGGCCAGATTTACTAAGCTGTGGGTTTGGAAAAGTGGAGATGTTGCACATAGCAACCAATCAGATTTTAGCTGACATTCTCTAGTATGTAATAGGAAAGTGAGAACTAGAATCTGATTGGTTGTTATAGGAAACATCTCCACTTTTCCAAACCTGCAGCTTAGTGTGTGAGTGTCTTTTCTTATGCCATGGGCCAGATTTACTAATTGTGCCTACAATAAAATATAACATTTTTGTTTAAAAAACTTCAAATACAATATCACTTCAGGCATTGGGGAGAGAAAGATATCCCTCCCCCATCCCCCTGTATTTTAAAACTTCTTATTCCAATTTTAGGTTTATATCACACAAAAAAACATTTAAACCATAAAAGATGTCAAGGAAATATTTTCCCTAAAAATTCTTCCTAGAAATCAAAGCAGAGTACACAGCTACCAGGCCTTCCCGTAACGGTTTCCAGCATCTCCCTGTCTGAATTCTTTCATAGAATTACAGTAACCAGTTCTAAGTTTCTCAGGACAGAACTTTCTGAACGTTTTAAAATTCATCTTTATAAACATCCTAATTTAAAGCATGTCTTCAGGCGGGCTTCTCGACTACGTCTGTGCCTACTGCCTGTTACACACTATGCAATAGACCTGGTGACCAACATAATTCTCTTACAGTCAGGGACATCACTACACAATAATCAGAGCTATCTAACCACTACTCTTGCAGGAACCCCTGTAAACTAACAAGTGAGGACCCCATGTACACATTACATTTTTACTGATAGCTTAACATATTTGTAATTAAATGATGTAATTCATATACATTATACCATACCACCAGCAAAAACTACTAGCACTAGTAACAAGTCTTTGTCAGTTCTCTTTCTATAATACCACTCTTCTCACTGTTCTTTCTCTATTATACCTCTTTGTCTCACTGTTCCTCCGATATCCCTCTCCCTATTGTTCTCTCCATTATACCCCTCTCTGCCAGTCACCTCTATTATACCATTCTCATCACTATTCTCTCTATGCCTATGCCTGCTAACCATCTGTAACTGGTGCGCATAGAGAGTGGATCCGTCCAGCATACAGATAATGAAGAATTCATTGTTATGCACATGCATTTGAGGATCTGGCTCATTGTCAACACTAAATAAAAAGAACATCCTACCATAACAGAGCTTTACTATGGGACATATAGAGCTCTACTATGGGGGATAATTTATACACAATCTAATAAAGAGCTTTATTATGGGACATATATGGTCTTCTAATGGGGTATAATTGAAGCACAATTAAGGGTATATAAAAAGCTTTATTATAGATCAGTCTAAATTTATCCAAAAAAGCTAGGAAATCATAGGACTGCTACAGCAATATGTACAATTTTGTAGAAACAGAAACCTTATCTATGGATCTAATCCAATACACTTTTATCTCCTTAGGGACCACAGGAACACAGTGTTATGTCAGTTGCCAAAGTGAGGATGCCTGTTGACAATCCCAACCGGAAGAAGCGAAACGCCTATGCTGCAGTGGCTGTAGATCCAGATACTGGGTACAGCACCCCTGGGGCATTCGAACTTGAGAGACTATTTTGGCAGGGAGCAGTCAAATACACCCATGTCAATGAAGTTTATCCCAACTTGTATATCGGAGATGAGTAAGTATAATAATCACAATTTAAATGTACTTTGTGCTAAATACTGGTGTACCTTAGATATAGATCTTTATTAGTACACAAACACTACCTTGTATGCAGTAAGCTGTTACACTATTAGGAGTATTACATTCAGCATGTTCAGGCAAAGCTACAAAGGGGAAAAACAGCTTCAACAAAAGATGCCACGTGGGTACATTATAAGTTTATTGCACCACCAACTACCGCAATACACTAGAATAAGCACACTTCATTCTTATTCCAGTCCACATGAGGAATTTAATAAACTCCATATGTGATTTAACATGTGCATGCGCTTGTTTTTTTTTTTCACTTATATGCTCTTCAAGGTTTAACTTTAAAAACGTTAATCAAGTGATAATTATTTTACATTTAATAAAAAACATAAAAAAATTTAGCAATATAAAAGTTCAGAGTAGGGGAGATTTATTATATTGCTGCTCCCACAGGAAAACTGCATTGGATCGATATGGCTTAGAGAAAAGTGGTTTCACTCACATTCTGAATGCAGCACATGGTCGATGGAATGTGGACACGGGAGAAGAGTATTACAGCGATATGCCTGTGCAGTATTATGGGGTTGAGGCAGATGATCTACCCAGCTTTGATCTAAGCCAGTTTTTCTACCCAGCGGCTAAATTTATCCATACAGCATTGAGCAGCCCAAACAGTAAGTATTGGAGAATCCCCCATAATATTTTTAAACAGCTCAAATTTTGACAAAATTGCCCAGTTAGAGGTTTTAATCACAGTAAAGACTGTATAAAAAGTTACATATAGGAAGAAAAAGGTATCCAAACACAAAACATGAATTCGCAATATTCTTGGGGCTAGATTTACTAAGATGCAGGAAAGAAAAAGTGGAGATGTTGCCCACAGTAACCAATCAGATTCTAGCTCTCTCTTTCCTATTACATACTAGAAAATGTCAGCAGGGGAGGGATTAGCCAGTCAGCAGGACCTCTGATGCGCTCGTGTTACTTAAGGCTGCCTTACAGCAGCATAAGACACAAGAGAGGGGAGTGATGGGGGGAGTTTACTCCCCTCTTCTGTGCAATACGTATGGAAATCATGCAGAGGTCTGGATCAGGTCCTATATCAGCAATTATTACACCACATAGAACTGGCCAAAACAGTAAATATACTAAACCATGTAAGCATACACTTTTTCAAATCATAAATATGATTTGAACTATTCAGCATATGTGGTTTATTTTTCTTCTATCTAATTAGAACTCAAGATATTGCAGTACTAGATCAAGATGTATCTACAAGGTACTCAGTGCAATTTTGATATAATTCAAGTCACCCAGTAAATTCAGGAAACCAGAAAAATTACAACCACATAAATTCTGTGTTTGATTAGATATTTGTATTTCCCTGTTCCAATGAATAATATTGCTATTGGTCCAGTTTAATAATAAGTTAACAAATATATGTGTAATCTGTGCCCCATTCGTAATGCCAGCTTGTACATGCTTGGAACTCTAGATCCTCAGTCTTTACATTAAGACATATATATTACACTGCTATTTCAGGAAAGAAATACTATAAGTGGCAGGTTGAAATGGGAAAAAATGGGTTTATAAGATCCTGTTTGCTTACCAAAAGCAAAATATTGAAAAAGAAACCATTAGTGCACTGAGTGGCCAGCTGCAGCACAAGGAAACACTGCGCTGGAATAACCACGTTACATATTCCTTGGTGTGAAAGTAACCAACTATCCTGTCTGCTACAACAACACAGTTTATTTCAAACTCTCCAAGCTGTTTGTGTGTTCCACGTGTTGAACAAGGAAAAATTGCTGGAACTGATTAGACAAATCAATAAATACATTTTGGTAAATTCTTTTTCCAGGTGCTCGACCATATATTTAGGTCAAGAAGTCTGTGAAACTTGCGTAAATTACTTGAATACAATAAAAAGTGTGTAGAGAGCAAGGGGAGTAGAGGGTTTAGGTTGTAACCAGAAGAGTAGTGCCCAAAAAATGTAAATTTTTTTAATTAATGTAACTAGAGAATCCAGTGGAAAAGCTCAATGTTTGTTTCATTTCACTGCTGGATAGTGATAATTACTGCATTATATTTTCCAAATTCTAAACCCCAGGGTCAGTGCTATGTGGTAAGCAGGGGGGGGGGATGTGGTGCAGGACAGCGCCAGGCGCCGATCCTTCAGCTCCCCGGCGCCGGTCTAATCCCTTAGATCAGGCCTGGCCAACCTGTGGCTCTCCAGGTGTTGTAAAACTACAAGTCCCAGCATGCTTTGACTGCATGGCCATAACTGATACCTGACAAAGGATGCTGGGACTTGTAGTTTCACAACACCTGGAGAGCCACAGGTTGGCCAGGCCTGCCTTAGATGAACACTGCTGTTAAACATTATATGACGCTCTCATCGTCAGCGCATTACAGTGTTTAACAGCAGCGCTTGTACTCTGCAGCGCCTCCAGTGCTCCTCCTGTCTGAAACTGAATGACGCTGACATGACCTAAGATTCCATTAGTACCATTCACTTCAGAGCCGTCCGCGGAGGAGAGAAGACTGAAGGAGGGAAGACTCCAAAGGTAAGTGTATCATAGGAGTCAAAAGGGAAATATTGGGGCGGAAGACATGGATCCGTATTCACACTTAAAGTGCTGCTTTTTCCGTGCATATTTTTAGGATCGGTTAAACTGCGCATGCGTAGTAACTTTATTTACGCAAGCTACGTAGGATTTCGAAATGGAAATCTATTAGGCGCGGACTTCAAATCCGTGCTTAGTGAAATACGTACGAAGTGGCATGCCAATCCTCCATAAGTAAGAAGTTAAGTAAAAGTGGGTGGTGGGGGAGGCATTTAAATGGCCTATTAAGGGTGCGGTTAAGAATGTACGCCTGTACCTAAGCAACTTAATTACAAATATATGCACAGAGAGTTAAGGTTGCCCTATGGTGGCAGAAGTCTGCTAAAGTCCATAAGTACGAGAGGAGCGTCATGGGAGTTGCCTTTCCACTTATGCGCGTATTTTTGCGAATACGTGCGTTCTTTGTTTACTCGTAAGTGTGAATGCGGTCCATGATGAGGAATACTGGGGGGATGGAGAGACATGATGGGGATAACTGGGGGGCTGGAGAGGCATGATAGGAATACTATGGGGCTGGAGACACAATTGAAAATACTGGAGGGCTGGAGACAATTGAAAATACTGGAGGGCTGGAGACACAATTGAAAATACAGGGGGGGATGGAGAGATATGATGGGGAACTGGGAAGCTGGAGAGACATGAATGATAAGATATATAATCTGTATTGTGTGGTGGTCTTTAAGATGGAGTGGGAATTGTATAGCAGAGACTAGAGTGGTGACTATGATTTACTTTCTTTTATTGTGGTTACAAGATGGTGTTTTATGATGCTTACTATAATCTAGGATGGTCACTGGTGTTAAATTGTTAAACAAGGGAGCAAATTTAAAGTTTGCAAGGGGGGGGGGTCCAACACCCTAGTACCGGCCCTGCTAAATCCAAACAAAAATTTTAAGCATAACTTGGCTAAATCATTTAACAATATGTGCAATAGTTTTTCATGTGAACCTTTGCAAAGCTATACATAACACAGCAAACACCAAATAACAGAAATCTCTCTCTCTTTATACAGATATGGTGCTGGTTCATTGTGCTATGGGACGCAGCCGCTCTGCTTCTCTTGTTCTGGCGTACCTGATGATCTATAAGAAAATGACAATTGTTGATGCAATTGCACAAGTCCTAAAACATCGTTGTATACTTCCTAATAGGGGTTTCCTAAAGCAGCTGCGAGAGCTGGACATTCAGTTAGCCTTGGAGAAACGGGCTGTGCGTGACTCTGGAAATGGATTAAATAAGGAATAAGACAACAAAATAAGTAGAAAATCGGGAATATTTTTTTTTGCTTTTCAAGGTTCCATCAGCTGAATGAATTGTGCTTTTATCTTTAAAACTTCTCCAACTTATCCAGGTCTAGCTTTGGAAAATTTTTTTTTTTTTTTTTTTTACAAAAAAGTCTTTGTTCAGCATTTCCAAAGGCTGGCTGTAGAAATAATAACGTTTATTGTACATGTCTACTAAGCTTGCTATGGAATTGGCTTCTCTGAATAATTTTTCTGTAGCCAAATCATTTTTATCAATGTCTACTTTACAGTCTTATAGAACAGTTATTATACACATAACCGGTGACTAATCTAGGAAATATTTTCAGTCATACAGTCTTACTATCTAGCACATCAGGAACATGACTGACCCAGCAATCCCTATATTGAATATCAGGCCTGATCAACCTGTTCTCTAGGTGTTGTGAAACTACAAACCCCAGTGTGCTTTGCCAGCTATCAGCATTTCCATACTGTTATAGGATGCTGGGGTTTGTAAAGAGTGAAGCTTCTTATGGTAGCAAATGTTTACAATGTATTGTATTGGTATGTTATTAAAAACTATAACTTTTATTGTTTATTAAAATGAATTTAAATAACCACAGATAAAATGAAAAAAATCACATTAAAATGTATTTCAATTCACTCAAGAATGTTGTCATGGAAATTATCAAATTCTGTAGGGTCAGTGTTAAAAATTAAAAAAAATTTTTTTATTGCCACAAAATATTCTTGCTAATTTAATCAATATGTTTTCAGCAAATTTAAATACCAGTTGTTTGGAAATTATACATTTGAGATTACCATTTTTAGGTTTTGAACTGGCAGCAAACTCTGGTCCCTCATTTAAACTGAAACATACAGTAAGATGGGTTGTGGTAAGATTAGTGTCCATCTAGATACACATGCTAATCTGACTGCTTCTTTTCACCTTAGGGTCACATTTATTCAGACTGCTATATTGGCTAGCATGGAAAATGTCAGGATTTAATATTCCTGAAATTGATATTCATCATGATGATCATCTTGAATCAGCAATTAGAATATATGTTGTTGGATATCTCAGCACCCCCAAAAGATGCATATTATAGGTGAACTTTTTTTGTGCCTAAACATATCACCTACTGGCAGTTAAAAACCCAATGCCTGTTTATTTCACCTCTTAGATTTTAGAACTTCTGCCATTGTAATAGTATACAAGATCGCACTTCACAAGAATATTTATTTTTGTTTTTATATTGAAAAAAATATCAGGTTTAGAAAAATACTTTAAAAAAAATTTATATCTCAGCCAAAAGATGCATATTATAGGTGAACTTTTTTTGTGCCTAAACATATCACCTACTGGCAGTTAAAAACCCAATGCCTGTTTATTTCACCTCTTAGATTTTAGAACTTCTGTTCTGCTAATAGTATACAAGACCGCACTTCACAAGAATATTTATTTTTGTTTTTATATTGAAAAAAA
>WWET01000231.1:90653-110303 GCA_011038615.1 Limnodynastes dumerilii
ATATATATATATATATATATTTATTTTGTCGATTAACTACTCGTTATATAAGCTTTCCTGTCTGCTTTTGTTATTCTGGTTAACGAGTAGGTAACCTATGATATGTATCAGTCTTAAAATGTTATGTGAAAACACCTGTTTCCCTGTATTCCTGGAATGTTAATAAAAATACTTTACATAGAAGGGAGTACGTGAAAAATGGTTAAGGCAAAGAAGTATTTTCTCTGTACCTGTTAAAATATCCGACACATAATTCTGATTGGGGCTCAAGGAGAGTCTACTTTGTACAAGGGTGACTTATTATGGAAATTACCAATTTATAATGTATAAGGTAGTTGCAGATTTTGCAAGAGCACATACACTGCAGAGTGGATAGAGGTCTCCTCATGCACCAACATTTGAATAATGGATGTTAAAGAAGTCAGGCCGATAAACAGAAAAACTGTTGTTAGCATTTATTTAGAGGGCACCACAAAATTCTGCAGCCATACATAGGGTAGTACAGATAAGGTAACTAAGTTATGAAAGTACAGGTAATACAGAGTATTCAAACTTACAATATATTATAACATGGTTTTGATAGACTTCTTGACAGAAGGCTGCTACAATAATGCCATAGGGCAGATAAAAACAAGCTACGCTAGGTAATGAGTAATATCTGTATCAAATTAGGTATCTTTCCTAAATTTCCATACATCGAAATAAAAATACATGAAGTTGAAACATTTTGTTTGCCGAATGCATGCAATATAGACCCAAAGGTTACATAGATACCTGTTTGAAAGATCCATGTACAAACATATACGGTAATTATCTTGAAGCCCTAACGTTAAGGCAGAGGTGATGTAAATGGTTTAGCATAGAATTTCAAGTTGATTCATGCACAACTCTCCTGAACAATTAGCTCTGTCATGGATTCTCACTTTATGTATAATGAGTACTAAAAGGATTTTTTTAAGAAGCTTCATATCACTCACCTTACAAATACTACAATTGTATGTTATGCTAATACAAAAAAAAAAAACCAAAAGTCATGGATTGCTTAGTGCAGTGAAACACCATTCTATAAAAGGATACTGCAACATACAAAGAAATCAATTACTTAAGGGCCAATAAAGCCACACAAACCTTGTTCTGCTCTCAACCCAGAACAACCATGATCAAGCTTTATTGGCATCATCAGGAAAAGTTTGAAGTTTATGAGTGGGAGGAACTTACTGAAGTCAATAAGGAACCTTCCAAATCCCTGTCGTTGGTACTGAGGCAATATCATAATACAGGACACGTTGTACTTTTGCTGGCAAAGTTTCTCCTATGCAGGGAAAAAAAGAAAAGGGAAAAAAAAAAAAGGGAAAAAAAAAAGGAAAAAAAAAAAAAAAAAAAAAAAAAAAAAAAGGGGTAAAAAGAAGCAAAACGGGTTAACGAGATTAAAAAAAATAAAGTTAAATATATTATGAAAGTTTCTTATACATGACACTTTAATTGATTTTAAACCAAGAAAAGTATTCAAAGGACTGAATTGGCTTAATTTAATAATGTTTTAAACATTTCATACTTCTTAAACAGGATTATAATGTTTTAACACATTTCATACTTCCTATACTGGATTACAAAGTTCTAAAACATTTCATACTTTCTATACTGGATTAAAAAGTTCTAAAATAGTTTTTAACTTTCACTATCTCAGCAAGCTTTGCAAAGCCAATTCGTATGTATAACTCTGCAGCTGCCATCCTGTACAAAATGTCGACAATACTTCATGTGGAGTAAATGCCTTTGGTAACAATAGCCATATAAGTAAATAAGCAAGTGCTACAGTAGCTAAAGTACATATAAAAGAAATTTGAATATCATAAAAAATTTTAATACATGTGGGTTATCCTATCTGGAGAAAAATTAGCCTATTCTGAGTAACTGTAGCTTTTGGCTGCAAAGTTTCAGAGGGGAAAATAAAATTGTTCTGAATGGGATAAAAACTGACAATGTAAGGGGAAAGCAGCCTACCTAAAACACTACAAAATCAAGCCTACATAAACATTTAGGTTATGTAAAAAAGTAGATACTTCTGGAATAAAGACAATTTTACCTTAGAGAAGTATCCAACTAAGTGGCAGCCCTTCTTGTCATTTTTGGTGAGGACATAGAAAAGGAATGGTTCCACATCATAATATAAGGTCTTGTGATCCAGAAAGAGCTTGGCTAGCAAACACAAATTTTGGCAATAGATTTTGCTGATGTTTCCATCCACCTAGATTTAAATACAGCACCAAAAACATTAATCCTAAAGGCAATAAACAAATAAGACAAAAACAACCAAAATGTTTACTTTTGTAATTTTTAGTGCAATCTTGGGGTGAATGCAAGTAGTGGTGGAAGAGAGTAAGCCAACATTACAGTACAGACATGCCCTATGCATGCCACTCTGACCCCATTTTTAATGAGGATGAATCGGAACCGCGTGTATGGGATGGTAGTGCAGCGGCAATACCCTCGAACACACGGCCAGACAATCTGAGAACCCTGCCTTGGGTTGTGGCCTAGGATAAGATTATTTATAAATGTTTTGGCTATTATATAAGTGGTGTAACTACTTTTAATCTGAGTAATACAACATATTCTTGAAACCTTTTGTCGCTCTACTGTTGACAGTAGATACCCACGAAACCACAAAAACGGGAGAAAAACATGTAAATCCTAAAAGATGTGCATGAGCAAAGACAGCAAGGCAAAATGTGTGGTGTCAAGCTTGGCAGATCAGGGAAGAGAGGATAGAGCGCAGTGAGAAGTTGAGAGAGAGCCACCAGGTGGGAATGGGGTAAAAGGGTAGAAAAGAGGGACAAGAGGGTACGAAGTGAGGGGGGAGTGGAGGAGGAGAGAACAACACTAGGATGGAGGGCCCTGCTCACATCAGCTAACACACTAAGTGGGAGGGATGAACTTACAGAAGACATAAGGAGGGGGAAGAAAGTGGACTGCTGGCGTGAGCTGAGGAGAGGGGGAAGAAAGGAAAATAAGGGATAGATGTAGGATGCAGTGAGGATGTTAAGTGGAGGATGTGTAGGCTAGCCTGAACAGGTGCATTTTGAGTGAGTGCTTGAAAACCTGCAATGTGGAGGAGAGTCTGACTGAAGAAGGGAGTTCATACAAGTGCATAGGTGACGGGAGAAGTGGTGATCAGTAGGGTCAGACAGCTGTGATTAGCAGAACGGAGGGGGCGGGAAGGGGTGTGCATGTTGATAAGGGAAAAGAGGTAGGGAGCAGTGGATGAGGAAATGGCCTTAAAGGTGAGGGTAAGGAGTTTAAAGAGAGGTCTGAAGCGGACAGGAAGCCAGGAAGGTTTGACATAAAGGAGAGGCCGAGGTAGAGCAGCGTGAAAGTAAGAGGAGCCTGGAAGCAGTATTGAGTATAGATTGAAGGGCAAAACGGGTGAGCAGGAGACCATCGAGGAGGAGGTTACAGTAGTCGAGGAGTGACTAGAGAGTGGATGAGAGTTTTGGTAGCTTCATTCGTGAAGGGATGGATGCGTGCAATGTTGTGTAGATGGAAATGGCAAAAATGAGAGATGTGTTGTAAAAAGGAAAGTGAGGAGTCAAGTATGTCACCTAGGCAGCGAACTTGAGGGGATGAGGAGACAGATGTATCACCAATGGTTATATGATGGAAGGAAGGGGAAATTGGGGGGAATCCTAAAGGGAGGAAAAAAATATTATTTCTGTTTTGCCCATCGCATCCACACTACAGTCACAGCTTGCCCTTCAACCAACAGAAGCAGGAATCTTGATAGCAATGTAGCCACTGCTTGCGCTATCAACCTTGTCTGAATCGGTAGTTGCTCATAGCCCATGCATGCTATTAGGTTCAGTAACATGCTAAATATACTCAAATTTTTTTTGTGAATATATTTCAGAAAACTGAGGTGTATAGTTGTATTCTTAATCTACATACTAATGTCTGTTATTGTGCACTTGGTTATTTTATAAGTATACTAAGAATAAAAATGTTGCATAAGGGATATTGTGATAAACCAGGTAAAATCTTAAATAATTACTTTGTTTTATCCCATGGGAAACAAAGTTAAGGGATCAGAGCTTTGATCAAAAAAGTTGTCAGTGCTGATGACCATACCAATACATTAGGGCCTGATTTGTAAAGTAGAGTTTTGAACAGACTCATGTTCCACATTTCTTTTAGCCTCAGGACCCATATTTTATCTCTTCAGTAGTGAGCAGATAATATTTGCCCACTCACCTCAAATACTGAGAGATCATCCTTCCGGTAGATTTCATTGGCAGGGGGATGAAACCAGCCACACTTTCTTAAGTGGCGCAACAGGATAGTTTTACTTTTCATATATTTCAGACAGAACTCACACAGATAAAGCTTTGGTAATCTGATAAAAAAAAATAATAATGAATAAACGAAGAAGTAGAAAATCCTTATAAGAGTAAAATCAGACACTCATCTATAAGTAATTGATATTTTTTTTTTATTGGCTCTCCACCGGTTTGAAATTGTTGCGCTATTTTTACTACGTCTTATTGCTATTTCTTATAACGTAAACAAAACAAAAAGACATGATACTAGCAAAATACACTTTTCTCCAGTTCACATAGAGCCATTTAGAAATACAGGTTCTATGTGCAGATTATTATACACCAATATGTTATAAGCGTTCTGTGATATAGCCCTTCATTTCTTTCTTTAACTAAGTTTCAGTCTTGAGGCACTATTGCTGTTATATCCATCAAGAGCTTATATTGAAGGAATTGGAGGGGCAAATAATCACTTAAGCAGGGAAAATGCAACAATGCTCTCACCTTGCATATTCCTGTGGGTAAGGCGAAGAGTACCATGTCTGTATTTCATATTTTCCAAACTCAATGACAGAGGGGTAACGTCCAGTCTGATCACCCAGAGTCTTGCATCCTATTTTCTAACCAAAATGAAAGTAAAATCCTCATAACCAAAAATGAGCAGAGTGTTCTTGCTAACTTATTGATGTTGATAAAGATATCTATTCCATATAAAAATATATTTAATTAGAGGGTCTTTTAACAACTTTTTCTAATTGGGTTTGCTGCTTTTATACCATTTGAAGTGAAGTTGCCAGTGTTTAAATTATAACATGTGGTCTAACCGGTTTCTAATATAATTGTAATAAAGAGACACCCTTCTGTGCATCTCATGACATATTAGCCTTTAAATTAAGTGCTATTCCTGAACACTTTTCTATATACATTTCTTATAGTTGTGTAAGAAGCTTAGGACCAGATCCAGAAAACACTCCACAAAAAAGTGTTTTCCAATCGCCAGGATCGGGAAACTCCTGCATTCTGCATCCGCACATGAGCTGCTTACCCAGTACAGATCTGGATCCAATGTTCTGTATTTAATTTGTAGAGTGAGGTTATGCGCTGTATACAGATTTGGATCCCTGCTTGCACTGTGCTCCAAGCACATCGGGATTAGAACTTAGTTATTATTACAATCTACTTGCATATCCCTTCATTTATCTGAATCACTTCTCAAGCTGTTTCATTGGCTAGCTTGCTATATCCTTTAAATCTATCTTTGTAGCACGCTACAATCCTAGATAGATAGATAGATAGATAGACACATACAGTGAGAGGGTGAGGGATCTATCATGATGAATGATGAATCATGTATTCTTACTAAGAATAGAATTTGTAGAAAGAATTAGTGAAAATTATTTGAATGACGGGTTGAGGGAATTCAGCATATTGCTTTCTTGGGTTGATCAAAAAATTTGTCCTTATATCACAGAGGTTAAACTGACAGCTGTTGCAATAAAGATTTCACTTACCATGCCTTACATGCAAATAATTTCAAAATATAAAAGGTGGAACTTTATGCACCCTTATCTTAATTCAGCCTTAATAATTTAAGCAATTACATAGCAATTAGCTTTCTAAAAGTCTAAATTATAAAAGTGGAAAAAATCAAATGCCTCTCTTCTCAGTGATCAGTCTTAAAAACTGCTAATCTCAACAGACCATTAAACTCACATTCCTGATTGATATCTCTTTGGTAGATACTCACTTCAAAAGATAGCTCCCTTGCCTGCCTGAAAATGTCAACATCTTCCTGAGTGACAAATTCTGGTCGGTCTGGAACAAACATTGCATTCCACCGCTCCTGTTTGATATGCATCTTCAGGTCAGCATCTGATGTTTAAAGCATAAATACTATTGAAACAGATCATTTCACTGAAATACACGAGCAATACTAAAAACCGTTAGATAAAGCACACACATAAAAAGCCAAATTTAATAGATTGCGGGGAATAGATGATTTTCAGCATCAACCCCAATATTATGGAGCTATAGGAAGCATGCACTAAGTATTAGTGAAACTACACAATTTACTTCAAGCTTATGTCAAGATTGGCTGCACTTTTCTTGTGTGACCATGTTAAAGCCGTATTAACAAAATTCAGTTTTACCTTTTGATTATTAGATGGTTCAGAGTATTAACAGTGCACACAAGTTTCACAGTGTGAATAGTCCCAATGAAATACAAACACACAAAACTTGGAATCTCCAACTTACTTCCTAATCATCTATAAAAAATACAAGACAATGTCTATTATAATGTTAACCTAAAAGATACTTCTAAATCTAAATAAATAAATCTAACTGTATACAATAGGTTTTATAAGACCACACACTCCGTTTTAACCTATAATGTTTCTTTTACTTATTAGCATTTCACTGAACATCACAGTACCAGGAATCTTTACTATCACTATTCATGGTAAAGAAGTCACCCTTCCGTGTTTTATTCTGATTATGTAATTTCTAGCCAATATACTGGAAATTAGCATTCAAGATTGCATTTCAAGTAGTTAATGTTTACAAATTCATGATATTGCCAGCCAGTGGTTATTCCATATTCTTGTTCTTTACTGCAACATTCTATATACTTGGTATTTCTAAATACTTGAATACAAAGTTTTTCAGAGCCAACTGTAAAAGTAAAGCTGGCCACACAATGAAGAGTTTTCTCATTACCATTGTGCACTGTCGCTTGATGCTGCAGAATCATCTGAAACTGAATGGCATCATGGAATTTAATTTTTGGGAGCTCCTAACTTTTAAGATCAGTAATGCCCAATGTCTCCTTTTTTTCTTCAGAATGTACTATCAAGTACTGAACAATCCAGCAGGGTGGATAGTACAAAGATCAGGTAGAATCTAATTACTGTAACCATGTTAAATTGTGTGCACCCGTTAGATATAACAGATCAGTAATCCCCAAGTAATGTAGATGTGAAATATTCAGCAAGATAATCCGTTATAAAACATTGTTAAATATAAATAAAAAAACAATAGTACAGGATATAGATAAACAGACTGCAGTTCTGTCTGATTATTGCAAAAACGGTATAACACTAATGTAACAAAATTGGTAGTTGATAATTGCTTAATATACAGACATATAATGGGTGTAAATGAAGACTTAACTTATCTTTTTCTTTTCTCTCTAGTGTCTAGAGGAAATCACCCTCGACAGAATTTTATACGGTAGAAATTACCTAAAACCCATTATGTTTTTACTATTTTTCACCATAAAGCAGACGTGACTATTAATATTCTGTTAGTAGAGTAACATTTTTGTTACTTATCACCAGAGACATTTGGCAAAATCTAGGGAGATTGTGTAAACATACAACAGTTATTACCACACACAAAGAATTCAATAAATGTATTGAGAAACAGCATGTGTTCAGTACACCATCCAAGGTTCTTTTCTATTACATAACAATACTAATACATATGTAATACATTTTTTTGCCATTAAATAATAAAATGTTAAATTTTGCCTTTAAATAATCAATCAGTACGTGAAATAAAACGTACTCCAATACCCAACCCAAGTGTGTGCTGCAACTAACTGAGTATCCTAACATTCAACCTCTTAATAGGCTGAATATATTGATTGTGTGGTCATCAAGAGTTGTTCAACATGCTATGGCATTATTAAAAAAAATTAACCAAGTACAGATTGTGCTGGTTAATCACTCTTCTTATAATAAAGCTATATTTTACAGACTTGTGAACACTGATTAGAATTAACATTAATATTAACATTGTTTTGACTGTGTACTGACAATTGTCTAAAAATATTTGTAAATGGATATACTCCTCTATTATGCATCTAATTAATCTTAAACCATTTCATTATTGAAATTCTACCTGGTGAGACAATTAGATTTTAAAATGATTTTTAAAATTTAGAGTAATATCTAACAAGTCAATTAAAATTTAGTTTATTAATAAACTAAATCAATATTTCAGTGTATTAAAATTTTTTTACAATGTGGCCAGCAAATGCCTAAACCAACATCTACATATAAGTAGAAGGTTGGAACCCTTGAATCACTATCCAGTACTGCAGTTGGTTACAAGGTCACCAAATCATTGTTTTACTACTCCTAGCCCCCGAATTAGGACCTTTGGAGCTTTGTAAATGCACCTGAGAGACTGACCTTGGATGGTCTTGGGACAGGGAGGAATGGGAGTCGATACATGAAAGGATATCTAAACTATAGGACTAAAGGATATCTAACTATAAAATACGCTCTAGGTGGTACCTGGTTACATTGAATATATTCCCAGACACCTCCCAACTATTGGGGATCTTGTGGAGGAGTTGGGACCTTTTTCCATATATGGTGGACGTGTCCTATAATTTCCTGTTTTTGGGATTCTTCCCTGGCACTCCAGCAACAACTTCCATGTCTGAATATTTCCGAAGACCTTCTACATCTACTTCTTAACCACCCCATACCTGACATAGACAGGCCAGCCAAGCTCATAAATAAAACAGCCAAAAACTGGAAAAAAAACCCTGCTCCATAGTACAGGCTATGTGGCCTCAATGAACAATTGAATCGTGGCATATCACAGGACTTAGTCTACTAGGTTCGTACTCTCCAAATCTACACCTCCAGGTTTAAACACCCATCCTTTTTTCTTTAATTCTTTCTTTACTTACAATATGTTCCCAATCCCCTTTAGACATGCTACCTCACTCTCTGGGCCCGATTCAATTGAGCTAAAAGCGTTCACTGGTGTATTTTTAACGCTATTTTTTGCAAAATAATGGGCGCTATTTTTTTTTTGCTATTCAATTATTTAGCAGCGTTAAAAATACGCAATTTTTTTACCGATAGCGTTAATTAAAAATTCGCCCCTATGAGAGGCCCTAGGGGCTGCTGCGCAGGCGCCTTGGTAAAAAAAAACTTTTTTCCGCCCGTATGAGAGGTGCGGATTTTTAACGCTGCACTATCTTGTGCCCCAACAGGGCATACTGATGCTTGTAGAACTACAAGCACCAGCATGCCCATGGATGCGACCGTTGCACAGGTGCCTAGGTTAAAAAAAAATACCTTCTCAACGTCGCAAGTCACCTCCTGCTAGCAGGAAGTACTCGGCGCTAATGACAGGTTATTAGCCAGTGTCTGAAATATCGTGAGAACGATATTTCAGACACTGGCCAATAACCTGTCATTAGCGCCGGGCATTTCCTGCTAACAGGAATCGATTTGAGACATTTAAAGTTTTTTTTTTTCCCCGTAAAATTTTCCCCAAAAATTGAATTGCTGAATTTTTATCGTTCAGTTGCCGGCGAAGGCGTCGTATTTATTCTGAAGCAATATTTTTTAAAATACCGCCGGCAATTGAATCTGGCCCTCTACGTCTCATGGAGATTATACTTACAACCCAATGCCACCTTTCTAAGCCTCACTTCCTCCTTTCTAGAATAAGCAGTTTGGCTCTTTAAGTTGGTCTCTCCTCCATTCCCCCCTGACCCTTCTTCCAAACCCATATTAAAAAGTCAACAAGGCAGTATTTCTTACAGAGAAAAACAAAACTAAAAATCAATATATATGTGTGAATAAAAAATAAATGATGGATAAACTCATTAAAAGGCAATAAAGTAACTTAAAGTTCCAACCTTTAATAATAATATTCAATAAAACATATATTGAAAAAATTATAAAATAAATATACATATAAGACACCAACTATAAATGTGCAGCTGAGTAGACAATCAACTATATCAGAGTGCTCTCATATAAAAAAATTCAAATCTTCATCCAGGATATTAGTATTAACTGCTTTGAAAAAGTCCTGGGAGCGGGACGAAACGCGTAAGCCAAGGAATTGCTACCTATTTTATATTGCCACCTTCTTTATTGCTGCTGCTGACAGTTCATCATTCCATCTTGCATTTGCTCCTTATGATCATGTGAATTGAACGCTCCTTCCCCGATGCGGAGGTGTTTGGATCTACTATTATATATTCGGAGCCCTTGTATTGCACACTCACACGTGGAAACCACGCTTGCTGCTCGGCAGGGAACCTGGCGGCTAAAGAAATCTTTATCATCGGCGGACTTCCACTGCTAATATCTCCGGCTGTAGCTTACCCACCTTGTTGATTTCTAGCGACAATGCAGATTTACAGCCACTATATTGTGTGTACACACGTGGATATTACACACGCTGCCTGACAAGGTAAGTGGCTGGAGGGATTCGGACCACCGGTGGAATATACTGCTAAGACTCTCCAGCTACCATGTGTGTGTGAGCCCCAAGTATACTTTTTCTGAAGTTTATAGATACCCACAAGGTTCTTATAGAGCTATTATTCATTAGATCTACCTCAGTTTGACATTCTGATCGTGAGTAAAGGTCCTCATTCACTTTTTGGTTCATTTTTTATAATCATCTCCAGTACCAGACTAATAATTGGATTGTTTCCCTTTTTTTACATTCTTGCAAGGATTCCTATATGATTGCTAATAATACTAATATCCTGGATGAAGATTTGAATTGTTTTTATATATGGGAGCGCTCTGATATAGTTGATTGTCTACTCAGCTGCACATTTATAGTTGGTGTCTTATATGTATATTTATTAATATTCTTTCATTATATGTTTTAATGAATATTGTTATTAAAGGTTGGAACTTGAAGTTACTTGGTTGCCTTTAGTGAATTCATCCATCATTTATTTTGTATTCACACATATATATTGATTTTTTATTTTGTTTTGCTGTGTTTTTTGATCAGTGTTGTTTGCTTGTTGGAGAGTCTGCAAAAACTCTCCCATACAGCTGAAAGCCCAGTGCTGGAGGTTTTTTTTTTTACTTTTTTCTGAGTATTTCTCACAGCTCCAGTATTTAGTGCCGGACCATGCGTTTATTCATTATTTCAATAGTGTAAATGTTCTGTGGATGTTAAAGTTAACAATATTTTTTCTATGAAATCTTGGGCACATATAATTTTGTTTCTGAACAAACATCTACAAACATGCCCTCATATTTACGGACAGCAGAGACAGCCATTTTGTGAGCTAAACAGTACTTCTGAAAAGCATAGGTTTGTCACAATACATTTTCGTTAAGTCAACCAGATCACTTTAAGCATTATCATTATTCCTATCATTTTTCATCATTATCCCTATAATGAAACAGTAGACAGTGGGGGCGTGAGAACTAGCTCCAGTGACTTAATAAAAGGCTATCAAATACTTGCAGCATTAACAGCATTATTGTTAACCAGAAGTATGTGTACTTCTCCCTGTTACCGCATTATTCCATGACAAGCAGCAAGAAGCTTGAATATCTAATGGACAGTTCATTATCAGTTTCTGACACTTATACCGCTTTCACATCACCACCCTGCAATAACCAGGGATTTTTAGCCCAGATTATTGCAGGGTGATTAGCGGTAAAAAAAAAAAAAACAACATACGAAAAAGAACCTTAAAACGCTGCAGGGTAGACCCAGGAAATTCCTGGTCCCGGGTCTGCCCTGACAGTGTAAAGGGCTGTCTGCGCCTCTGGGAGAGAGGTTTGTTTACGGTTATCCCTTCAATCAGGTGTGTTAGGGGAGGGCCGGGTTGAAAAACCCGGGTCAACACCTTTCACACCACCATTTACCGGGGTCGAAAAACCCTTCTCTTTTCCCATGTCTGAGTCCAGCACCCCGGTACCATTCACATCGCCACCAAACCCGGGTTGTTGGAGCCTTGATCCAGGTTTATCAAAAACAACAAACCTCCTTAACTGCACATATGAGTTTATTCTACTTAAGAACTGGAGTAGAAAACACTAGTATTATTATAGAGAAATGGGATTTATATTCATGAAATATTTCCAGCTCTAAAGCTGAGCACACACTACACGTAATTTAACTTGATCCGAAAAGATATCTCCAATGATTTTAATTCATGATGGGCATGATGCATACACACTGACCTGTGATTCCTACCACTCTCTGCTCAAAAAAAAATTGCACATCAATAAAAGCCAGGAATTAGATGCAAAATCATTGGAGAAACAGTCAGGACTGTACAAACACTCCACACAACACTTTGGAACACAATAATCAGGTGAAACCATTACATCAACATTTTTCAGTTTCACATTTCAGATTACATCCAGGAGCATAAGGAATGTCACCTGCTACCTAGGTTAGAGAATTTTCTTGTTATTGCTCAGAAATACATTACAATATATAGTTAATGCATCTATATAAAAAACACACTCTTTATCTGGCCTTTGGGTGGTTATGGGGGCGACAAGAATCATGCCATCAAGCCCCATACCCAACTGAGCAAAGCAGTGGCTCACAGAATTGTGCAGCAAGGGGCAAAGCCTCAATTTGCATTACAGAACATCAGTCTTCCCTCCTGCTACACCATACTATGAATAACACTAAACAGTGGGGATTGATACGAACAATCACAACCTAACGTAGGAGAAGGCCTGCTCTTTCCTTGGAGTCCAGGAGCGGTGTCTGAAATTCAGGAATCTCCTGGACTTTCCAGAAAAGTTGTGAGGTTTGATTAAAATCCAGTTAAAAATCTAACTTTCCAAACAGGTTAAAAGTACATGAGTTAAATTTTGCAAACATGAAAAACATCAAACTATTGTATAGTACATTTGGTCATTTAAAAAAACAAAATACAGATATAGTAAGAGAAGAATTTGCTGGAATGGAATGAAAAATGAGTAAGCAATGCACTGAGCATGGAAGGAAAACTAAGATGAAGAAAGGAAGAACAGAGTTGGGGACAATGTAATACGCACATAAAAGGACCAGCCAAAGGAAGGGATGAAAGGTGGCTGGACCAGCCATGCCAAAGAGCCAAAAGCAATGGAAATATGGAGGCCGCAGAGGTGGTAAGAGCTGGGCTACATAGTGTCTAACACTAATGCATATGGCAACAGAGACCAAGTAGAGCACATGTGAAATTAGAAATTAAACGGTGTGAAGAGTAAGAATAATTGTATCGAGGGAAAGTTAAAATGCATGAACCAAAATCTTTTTATTAAGAATAAGGAGGGAAAAAAAAAAAAAAAGAATATTGACAGCACTATTCTGTTCTCTGTAACTAAACACCGAGAACCATTTAGTGGGACAGCTTCAAATGCTCTCCAAGGTTTCTACTGTATTTCTTTGGGAACAGGGCCCAAACACTCCTATTTGAAATTCAAGTACAGGAACTCATTAAGAGGAATCCAGCTAGGCTGTTCCATTAGGTCATTTTAAACTATTTCCTAACTACAGGTTATTTACTTTAAAAAATAATCAATTTGCTGGGAGATCATCATTAGGGGAAATTTGTACAAATGTAACAGGCATAATGTAAAAAAATAAAAAATAATGTCTCATTTATAACCTATTTCTGTGCTTACAAGTGCTTTAAGCACATCTACAAATTGTAGAATGTGTACTGTGCATGTGAGTGACACTATATTTATATAATATTTATTTATATATTAGGTGCCCTTGGCCCAGTCCATCTAGTTGATCGATTTTACTACTGATGCTTTAGGATTTCTGTCTGTATAATTATGAATCGCCTATTAAATAACTAGTGAGGCATCTATGGGATGGGTTTCATTTCTGCATTAGGAATCAATCTCTTACACTTATTACTCACTTCACACTATTTTGTGATTTGTAACTTGATGTGCAAATAGATATTTAAGATTTACATCATCTCTGTTTGCGCTTGGAAAAAGCATATTACACTTTCATTTTAGATGTTAAGGAATCTACAATTTTGGCATTACTGAGCCTCTGCCCCAAAACTAACTAAAGATGCCTACTGATCTGATCAAAGTATAGCCTAATTTTGCATAACTTACCAAAAGCCAAAATATACAATTGTATAAATGCCAAGTCAATTAAAAAAAAACAACATATTTTAGCTTTTTCAGATCAGTGATGAAAATAGAAGACAGGGGCACTACTAGAGAAAAAAAAAAGAGAGATAACAAAGCAAATAACTTTGGGACTGACAGAAAAAGAGCTAAGGAAGGGTGTTTTATCCTCTGCTTACCATCATCCTGGACGGGCTTAGTCCTGCTGTCTGCCAGGCTGACCTTTTCTGGTGTCCTGGCTCCCGCCCCTATGGTTCCCGCTTTATACTTTAACCTGCCTAGTGTTCTGTGCTTTATAAGGAACGTTGAGCGCTTGAATTGAGCAATGGCTTTCAAAGCCCGACCACGGGGCACTGCCCAGACAGATTGAGTGGGGTGGGGAAGGAGAAGCCTACTCCTAGTGTCTCTTTTGCCAAAAAAGTGTGTTGAGGTGTAGAATCTGCCTTTGCGGCGAATGTGTTTTGGAGGCGCATAGCTTGGGTGGCTTTTTTGGCGTGGCTGGCCCTGGGTTGTATAGATGTGAGACAGTCCATCAAAGAGCCCCTTCAGTTGACTGTTACTGGGGAGGCTTCTGAGGGAAGGGGCACTGGAGTGACTTGAGGAGCTCTGGGGGGAGTTGGATGAGGTGGAATTGCTGGATTTCTGCGAACCTGGGCTGTTACCAGACAGTGAGGTGATATGTGAAAGAGAAGGAGCAGGTTGTGGAGGTTGAGGGGGACAGCTTAGCTTGTGCATGGTACCCATTCCCAGCATGTGGAGAGAGCAAGCCTCTGGGTCAGTGCGTTTTTTCCTGGATCGGTGGTGCATAGAGATGTCTACAATTCGCCCGCGAAATCTGCGCCCATCGGGTGATGGAGTGAAAAATTTAGTGAGGCCATCAATTAGCCCTTTGGTTTTCTTGTTAACTTTGAGGGGGGAACAAGTGGAGGTGAATGTGGAATTGATGGGATGGGGGCCAGGCCGAGTGAGGTCGGTCGCAGCCAGGCTGCAGATGGGGTCCTTCACGGATGCAGCATGACCAGATGGTAGTGTGGTGGGACACATTTTAGTTTTTTGACTCCTACCAGATGGCCCCCTTCCTGGAAAAGAATTCAGAGGTCCTCCTTCATTAGACATACACCTGTAAAACAACAGAAGAGATTTAAAAAGTATGTTGCAAATACAGTTGCAATAACACAACTGTTTCCTGTACATGGAGTGATTTTTGAATATAACATTTGTAAGAATATCTTAAAAATATATTGAATTAGTTTACATTAAAAACTGCATTTCCTGCTAGATCTATAAAATGTATTATTAGCTTTCATCTACAATGCTTATAAAAGTTCTGTTGCACAATCCATACAATGTTAAACAGAATAGAATAACAAAACATATTACTAATTAGTGACATGAATGTACATTTCTAGATCTAGGAGAACATAGTCAGGTACATAAATATTAGGACATCAACACAATTCTCATATTTTGGACTCTATACACCACCACAATGGATTATAAATGAAACAAACTAGATGTGCTTTAACTGCAGACTTTCAGCTTTAATTTGAGTGTATTTCACAGTGCAGATGGACAATGACCCGAAGCATACTGCAGAAGCAACCAAAGAGTTTTTTAAGGCTAAAAAGTGGAATGTTATGCAATGGCCAAGTCAATCACCTGACTTGAATCCGATTGAGCATGCATTTCCCTTGATGAAGACAAAACTGAAGGGAAAATGCCCCAAGAACAAGCAGGAACTGAAGACATTTGCAGTAGAGGCCTGGAAGAGCATCACCAGGGATGAAACCTAGCATCTGGTGATGTCTATGCGTTCCAGACTTCAGGCTGTAATTGACTGCAAAGGATTTGCAACAAAGTATTAAAAAGTGAAAGTTTGATTTAGGATTGTTTAGTTTGTCCCATTACTTTTTGTCCCTTAAAAAGTGGAGGCACATATAGAAACCGTTGTAATTCCAACACCGTTCACCTGATTTGGATGTAAATACCCTCAAATTAAAGCTGAAAGTCTGCAGTTAAAACACATCATTTCAAATCCATTGTGGTGGTGTATAGAGCCCTAAATTTGAGATTTGTGTCGATGTCCCAATATTTATGCACCCGACTGTATGCAGGTGTTAATAAAACGGAGGTTGGACTCTATGGGTGGCACAAGTAAGTTGTAAGGAAAGAAGTTGAGAGAGCAGGCTGAAATACAGAACATGATTAAAGGTTTTGAGAGTGTTGGAAATTGTAATTAAATATGTAAAGGTATTTCAGTAGAGCCGTGTGGGGTAATTAATTGAGACTAGAAAGTGGTAAGAGTTATATAGATGGATGTAAAGAGAGGGTAAGAGTGAAACAAGAGTAGAAAAGGAAGAGAGGACAAGATGGAAGGAGATGAATATGACAGAGTGGGAATCTTGTAAGCCATTAACAAGTAACTTGCAATAACCTAAACAGTAGATAAATGTGTAAATGTGGGTTTAAGTAACCTCCACGGTGAAAAAGGAAAATAGAATTATGGAAGTGCATTTAGCAAGGGATCGTTCAAGTCAAGGATGACACCCACAAATCATCCAGTGGGGGAAAGTTTCTGTGGGCTGCTTAAGAACGTTAATTAAGGTGTAGCTATTATGATTCCTGAGAAAACAATTGTGAAGAGAATATGACTAAATACAAAGTACATTGACTTTCTAAGGCCTCCTATTCTTTTTCTCAAGATTGGGGGTAGAACTTGCTGCAAGTATTCTTTACAGTTGTGAGAGACAGAAGGCAGCACCATCTGGTTTATAGAATGCATGAGTGCCACCTGCCTGAAGGAACGCTTTACGTACAAAAAAATGGCAGTTTACGTTCCAAGAGCACCGTGTTATCAGCATAGGTTAACGCCTATTGACACTCATTGTCAGGTGAGCGAAACATGCAAAGAAGGCTTCATGGACGTTAAAAATGTACGTTCATAGGTGCAAAAGTTTAAAGAACAGTGTGCGAGAAAGAACTGAAGCAGTATTGACAATGCACCAGCCGATCTTACAACATGATTGCATTAGTGAAAGATGTGGCTATGCAGGATCGCTAGTCGACCATGGAAGAGATCTCTTCTAAACTCACCATTCATGTGCACACTATCCTGTTTGAAGGGGTGTGGGTCACCGCTTCCAACAGCCATTTTTCAGAGGCAAAGCAATCGACCCCCCTGGAATAAAGACTACACGTCGAATCGCAAGTATAAATTTAACCCAACCCTTTCATTACCCTAACCCTACCCAGCAGCCTGACCCTAAGACTCCCTTCGCCGCAGCCTGACCCTAAGACTCCCTTCGCCGCAGCCTGACCCGAAGACTCCCTTACCCGCAGCCTGACCCTAAAACTCCCCTAACCACAGCCTCACCTAACCCTAACTTCCCTTTCATTACCCAGCCCTCGCTTCCCCACACTCTAATCCTAAAAGTCCCTGCAAAGCGATAATCAGTTCTCTGTTTGGTCGATGCAGCGGGTTCGGCAGTTTCCGAAAAATGAATGGGTAAGTATACCGATCAGCATACTTACCCATTTTAATTAAAAAAAAAATAGAAAGATTAGCTTTTGACTGTCTCTTCTTCTAAATCAGCCATTTGTTGCCGGCAACTTCGTCCCTGCATAAAGACCTGAAAATATGGAAAGTTTCCTCCAGATCAGTGTTGCAAATGCTGACACAAGGCTGCGTGCAAGCAATGATTTTTAGACATGATGAAAACATGAATGATGCTTTCCTTTTATAAGTGATCACCATGGACATGGAATGCAGTGTCTCAATCCTGAAATAAAATGACAGCAGACGCAATGAAAGCTGGTAAATTTTTTGGGTTACCACCAATACCAAAAAAAATGATGGTGGCATGGCTTGAGACAGTTAGGGTGTCATTCTCACCCACTGCATCCCCAAGGGTACAACGGTGACAGCTGCGCCCTACCAATAAATTTTGTTCCACTGCATTACGGAAAAAATGGCTATAAAAGTCTGTGCCTGTGTTCTTCCATCACGACAATGCTCCTGCTCATTGGGTGGCCTTTCTGCAGCAGTTTCTCAGTGACAACAACTTTAAAGTGATTCCTCATGCTCACCTGATGTTGCACCAAGCGGTTTTTGTCTTTTTTCAGCCATGCAACCCTGGTGTCAGTGGTCTCAGCATGCCCCCAAAAAGGCATTCACAGCAACCATGCAGTCATAGCGCTGACATTGTGAAAAATGTGTGTTATCAGAGGGAGACTATGTTGAGAAGTTACAGTAGCTTTAACTTCCTGGTGTATTTACTTTTAAATAAAGAATTGATGAGACCTTAGAACTTGCACCTCATATAAACTTACTGCTGAACTGACAAAGTTATGCTATATAACGCGGTCTATTTCACCATGTTTAATGATTATACGAGTGATGTATCAGTGTACCAGAATATGCCACCTGACAAATAGTATGCTAAGATAACTGCTAAACCAATAACATATTAGATTGGCATCACCCCTCACCAACCTCTTCTTCAGATGAAGATTTACTGGCAAATGAATTGTATAATAAGCTTTCCTTTCACAATAATATCTCTGGTTGTATAAAGAAGAACAAATGTATGTATAATATATATCAACTGCAATCACTACTGTCTGTGCGAATATTGTTACATTTACTTAGAAGTAACAACAACAAACAACAACAACAACAAAACAGGTAGGTTGTAAAAAGCACCCCGCCCCAAAAAAAATCATAGTCCTTTGCTGTTAAAAAGGTCAACGCTATTGCAGTAATAGAAATCCATTACATCACAGCTTGCAGACAAAATAGTTTAATTTAACAGCAAGCTTTTACGCAGGGAATAGTAAGTAGTTGCAAATCTGCAGAGAACATAAAATAAATCTATTGCAAATAACAGCGGTGAGTGAGTGGAAGCACAGTTCTCACACGAGGCTAACAGTCTATGACCCATTGCCTGCTGTTGCGTACATTTCTCTAACTATGGATAAATCAATGCAGCAAGGTCACATAAGGACAGACACCAATCTGTCCCTTTCAACAGCTTAAGTTGCAGAATATATTTTTTTCTGATTTCAGAATGTATGTTTAATTTAAATGGAAAGAGAATTACCTTCAATAGACAAAATGTATTTGAGATCGATAAGACGGAGGGATATATAAGTGTTGGGCATTCTGAAATACTATGGATACGATATATGTGTCTTAATTAATTTTTTTATTTCTATTAAAATTAACATGTCTGGACAAGACACATTGTTGGGTGTAAGAACAGGATTCAAGTAAGTCCTGCAGCCATACCACAAATTTTTTATGTAATTTATGCACCTGTGTATTAATTTATATAGGTTATTACATTTGTTATGTAATGGATTTGGGTCAAAGCATGGGTGGAGCTATGGGCTTTAAATAGCCATCTGCACCGTGGGCCTGATTCTGAGCTACGGCCGCCGCGCCG
>WWET01000231.1:111814-122980 GCA_011038615.1 Limnodynastes dumerilii
TGAAACAACTGAGCAGAAACTCAACGATAGCTCTCCCTGTAGTTCTATAGAGTGAGGGATTAGCGGCCACAGGGGAGCTCCCCTGTGAAAAATCTGCAGGTGGTTTCTACCCCTGTGTCATCAGATAGACAGTGTGTGTGTGTGGAAGAAACCACCTGCAGATAAGGTCCCCAAGCAGCCACTAATCCCTTGCCCGCTGAAACTACAGGGAAAGCCAGTTTCTGTACTAGTTGTATAAGTGGGCAAGGGATTAGTGGCTGCGGGGGGACCTTCCCTGTTGATAAACTGCAGGTTGTTTTTCCCCCCGATGTCATCAGACAGATGTGGGGAAAAAACAGGAAGTCCGAGAAGACTGTGTCAGGTATGTAAATGTTTTTGTTTTTTAAAAGAATATAAATGTGTAAGCGTGTGTATAATCTTACATAAAAAATTAATTGTTCCTCTGTCGGACAGCCTTCCACCTTTTGGGAAACCAACACGAGGCAGAACAGTTGGATCCTGGACAGGTTTTAGGGTTAGACCTGTTCGGATCTCCCACTGGTACAAGCTGGGTAGAACTTTGACCTGGGAAGCCTGTTCTGAGCCTTCCACTGGCAGTTAGTGGTGACAAAGCCACTATCCACCTGTTATCAATCAGGGACTGTCCCAATTTGCCGGTCACAAATGAGCCAGGGCTTATGAAGAGAGGGTGTGGTTTGAACACAATGTTAGTTGGGGGCAGAGTAGCCAGAGCAGGGCTGGGCTTATTTTGAACAAGCAGAAGTGCCCAGGTTTAACTGTACAATTTATTTAGCTCTGAATCGGTTGGATGTAACGGTCAACATTTAAAAAATAATTAGCAGGTTGACAATATGAACAGGTTTGGCTAATAACATTTAATGTGAATTTACATTCACGTTATTCATTCATTCATGAATTCCTCATACCTTGCTAGCACCTGCTCTATATTAACTTATAAATTGAATTGAGCAACCTCCATTTTGTGTGTTTATATATAATATATTGATGTGTGCAAGTGTGTGTATAATATATTCTTTTTTATTGTATATATTTTTTTGCCCTGGCACCTAACGTTTACTAAAATTTGTTCAGCCCTAACAATCTAATATAAGACCCAGACATGTATATCCAGTAGTGGGTGGCATGTGTACCTACGTTGCGCGACCTTAGGTCACGCAAAGTCATTGTACAGCACGCACCGCGAGGGAAACAGTCTGAGCCAGAGCTGCATGGGAGAGAGTCTAACACAACCGGAGGAACCACTGGAGGGAAAGCAAAGGCAAGTTTAGTGTTGCATCCCCTGATCCCTTGTATAAGATGCACCCAATTTTTAATTACCGTATTTTTCGCTCCATAAGACACACTTTTTCCCCCAAAAACAGAGGGGGGAAAAGTGTGTGCATCTTATGGAGCGAATACTGCAAGCGCACGTCCGAGGCGGCATCCGAGCACAGCTCAGATCTCCGCGGCCACCTCGGATGATATCACGAGGCCGAACTGCAAAATCCCGCGTCGGATCTCGCGGGATTTTGCATTCGGCGCTGGACGCAGCGCGGAGGAAGGAGCGAGGGAACGCTGCAAAGGTAAGAAAGTAAGAGTTGGGGGAGCTGGGCACTTGAATTAAATACTGGGGGGACCTGGACAGATGATGGGACTACTATGGGGGGAGCTGGACAGATGATGGGACTACTAGGGGGGAGCTGGACATATGATGGGAATACATTTAACGGCTGGGCTTGTCTGAGGTACTATGAATGCTGGCTGCAGGGGGCACAATTCATGAAAAAAAAATATTTTTTCCCCTTGTTTTCCTCCTCTAAAAACTAGGTGCGTCTTATGGTCAGGTGGGTCTTATGGAGCGAAAAAAACGGTAAGTAAGGCCAAAAATAATATTTAAAAAATACATTTCAATTTTTTTTTTTTATCTAGGCTCCAAAAATGGGTTGCGTCTTATACAAGGGAGCGTATTATACATGGGGAAATACAGGAAATGGTTTTTGGGCAGAAAGCAACACATAGGGTCAGATTTACTAAGCTGCAAGTTTGGAAAAGTGGAGATGTTGCCTATAGCAACTCATCATATTTTAGCTCTTACGTTCCAATTACATACTAGAGAATGTCAGCTACTATCTGATTGGTTGCTATGGGCAACATCTCAATTTTTCCAAACCCACAGCTTAGTAAAGTTGGCCCATAATGCTACAAGTCAGTAATATAACAATCTTGTCAGCATTAGCCCTTGAAAAGTCAAGCTCTTACTACTCCAAGCATGTCTTGATTTTACAGTGCCTAGAACTAGCATAATTAAGCAGTAGGTCTTTGTGTTATGAAACACAGACCCTGGTCTTCTCTAACACTGAAGAGCGCCCTGAAGAATGTAGTACTGTCTCTGGCCAGAAAACAAATATTCCACTGAGTTTTACTTTTCCCAATTAAATTCTAGGAACAAAATTAGCAACGGTAGCAGAAATTACTAAAGTGGCACTATAACTTTTTTTTTTAATGCTATAAAAATAAGTGTATATTAAAACCTATTTTCTACAAGAATCATACTAGGTGAATAGAACTGTATTTATGTGTTAGATAAATGTAAAGTGATAAAGGAGGCAAGAAGATACTCAGGCTGCTAGTTAAAGATTGGTTAATACCAGGAGTATAATATACCAAGTATATTTTAAAGTTCGTGTAGAAAAAACAGAAAATAAATAGATAAATTCCTCCATGTTATTGCAAACATCTTGTTGCTTCAATTTTATTATTTAATAAGTCCACACGGCTTTTCAGTGGATTTACAAAAAATATTTGAACACATTAAATACAACCGAATGATAAATGTGAAATGAATACTTTACAGTTTTTACGAAAATAAACAGAATTTACTTACAACATGCGTTGTTTTAGTTTGTTTTTTGGTCGACCAATTGGTTTTGCATATCGCCTCTTGATTTGTGCAGCTTTTTCCTGGAGGATCTTGCAGCCCCTTTTCTTTGGCCGGCAGACCTGGCAAATCCACATGCCTAAAGTATATAGAATTCACAAACATGAGAGGATTATGGAGCGTGACTTGGCACCCCCACTAGCGATGATGAGCCCTGAGAGCAGATAAGAGATCATATTTATAAATCATCTTTTATTCTGATAGAGTTAGAGAACACCTACAAAATATATTGTCACTGGAACCTCATGTCAGATGGACTCTCACTTATGTACTTTTCTACTTTTTTCTGTGTTGGGAGCACTTCCCTTTAGATTGGGGAACCAGCCTAAAAATCACCCCCTTTGGGATTCTATGCAGGCCCTTCCTGCTTATTCTCTTGGTGTCACACAATACCTGGTTTGCACAGAGCTGCCCGCTAAGAAGCAGGCAGAAAGATGCTCCCCAGCTGCTCAGTGTTACGGTACACCTGAATTACCTTGGTCAAGGACCGGTTTGATCGTGGAATGAGAGAAGGGTGAGCAGCTCACCAGGGTGTAGAGCCTGAGATCGGACCAAGTATTCGCTAGAGCCCCTGAAGGTGGGGATAGACTGGAGCTGCTAGAAACCCGTCAGGATAAGGCCCTGGAGAGAATACCCGGGAGAGGAACGAGAGAGGAAGCGGGACAAAAGGGAATGGATGAGAGACAGCGGGTAAGTAGCAAAAGTAGTACCAGAAGGGACTGGACTGTGACTAACGACAATAAACACAGAACGGACGTGACCGGGAAGACTGGACAGGACTGACTAACAAGACAGAACTGGGAAACTCACTACACTCACACAAGCGGGAAATCCCCTAAGGCATAGGTGGCCAAGCTCAGGCCTCATGAGCTACCAACGGTCCATGTTTTCCAGGTCTCCTTGTTGGAGCACAGGTGCGTTCATTACTAACTGCCACATTCAAAAAAAATCTACAGTTGGTAGTGATTATCTCGCCTCTGACTTTCTGAGGAGACCTGGAAAACATGAACCGTTGGTAGCTCATGAGGCCCGAGCTTGGCCACCCCTGCCCTAAGGGATACACAACGAGCACTCAGGAGAGAACAGGGTAAGTACAAAGAAGGTATAACAACGGCAAGGAGAAGAGAGGGGAAAAGACACAGGAGGATAACAGGCTGGAACTAGGCAGGGCAACGATGGGGCACTTAAGATCAAAACACTAGGCAGCAAGGCACTAGGCACACAGAGAATAACAGGTCAGAGCACTGAATAACAGAAGCTATAACCGGCAGAGAGGAAGTGACAAGGTAGAATTTAAATAGGGGCAGCAAGTGTGTGATTGAGTGCAACAGTAGTTACTCCTGAATGAGAAGGTGCTTCCCAAAAGGACTGGGAATGCCTCCAATACTGAACAGCCGCGGAAGCGGGCGCCTGAGAGAGACGCGGTGCCCACATGTGGCTGGTAACTATGACGCCGTCGATAGGGGAGCCGTCGGCCAGGAAAGCTACAGCAGAGCGCCCCAGTGCGGATAAGCAGGAGACCGGAAGATCGGACGCTGAGGAGGACGGACGCCAGCGGCGGGCAGCAGAGGAAAGAGCAGGCTCCCGGAGGCGAGTAGTGACGGGAAACAAGGAGAGGGACCTGGCTGGCACTTGCTGATGGCGGACGGAGGGAGCGGGATCGCGGCAATCCCTAACACTCAGATAGTGGATTTTAAACAAAACGGCTGGGAAGCATTTATACCAACGGACAGTCAGACAGTAAATGGCTGGCAGCATGCCGATTGGTGGATGGTTGGAGTTATCCACCAATCAGAGTGCTGACAGGAAAGCATGAGACCGCATAAGGGTTTTTTTCAGGTTATGGGGAGGGGGTATTCAACATCCAGGGCCACTTGCTTATTTTTGCCCCATATTCTAAGTTTGCCAGCTAGCCCCTGCCCCCATACCACCTGGAACAGTTGTCCTGTCATGCCCTGACCTGGTACCACCCTTCTCCTCCCTGCCCCTTAGTTTTAATGTTCAGTTTACATGAATTATGTTACATATGAGCTGCTAAAATTCATTTGACAGTAATCCCCTCCCATCCCAGTGTTCATTTCTAAAGATTGCCAAATCTAAAAGATGAACAAATCACTAGCATTATACATAATTGTTTTCTCCCATTACCTAAATACCTAAAACTCTTTATTGGCCTTGAATGCGGTTGACCCACTGCCTTAACCTTAAATGTACTGCTTCTATGACCTTGCTGTCAACATCAGCCTTTCCCCACACTACCTTAAACTTTCCTTTACTAACATTCCTCTGACCTGCTCCCACCTCTATGCACATCAATATAAAAAAGCCATTTAAGTCAGCTTAGCTTAATAATTTGGCACACTTAGTATTAATATAAAAATGTTTGATCTAGATTTGGTCTCTTACTATGCAATGTAATCTCTTGGTTATTAGGTTATTAAAATTGGCGCTAAAAGGGAGAAAAGCAGCTGTTATGGGAGATTTTGCCTCTCTCCCTGGTAAAGAGCAAAGTAAAAAAAAACGTATGAACAGCACTAATTGGATTATTACTTAAATAAAAACAATCAATGGCTGGTGCTGATGAAAAACATATAAACAGCAACCTGATATAGACACAATTTATTAACATATAAGTGAAGCTAGATCAAAATCATTAAAAATAAACCACAATGTATGGGGAATTCCATAACATACACTCTAGAGTAGATATTATGAATCCGTTTATGTGCCAATTAATCGGAGAGACAATGGGGCTGATTCAGAGTTGCACTTCCACCTTTTTTTAGGTGCAAGTGTAGACCTGAGCAATACCATGTTGCATTGCAAAGGAAGGCAGCTTTAATTTGTAAAACCAGAAATAAAATTAGGAGGTGAAGTTTCTTAGCTCAACACTATTTTAAAGAGTAAACATAAAACTATGCAGTATTTTAGTTCTATGTGTAAATGTAATGTATTTTCCCTGCATGCAAATTTTTTTAAATTAATTAACACCCCTTACTTTAAAAAATGGTTTAGCCGAGCTGTACACTTCCACCTAAAAAAGGTGTAAGTGCATCTCTGAATCAGCCCCAATATTCCTCAGGCAATAATGAATCAATCAATCAATCCAGAGTTATTAAGCATATGATGTTGTAATATATATCAATCCAAGGTTGGAAAAAAAATGGAAATTGTAAAGCTGTATAACGGAGACTGTAAATCAATTATAATGAGCAAAATAAAGTCACGCAAGATATTACCCAGACTCCGGGAAGTGTATAATTCAATCCAAAAAACTATGTAGCGGAGACTATAAGGCAATTGTTGTAAGCAGATATTGATAGGCAGGATATTACCCAGACTCCGGGAGATGAAATCAGACCACCGACTTCCTCAATGCTATAAATATCATCAGCTCGTTCAAGAAGTAGCACCGGGTGGCTATCCAAGCCTGTATTCAGCTTCCAATGTCTCCGAATAGGCAACTCCGTATCTAACTCCAATGGTAATATCCTGCCTATCAATATCTGCTTACAACAATTGCCTTATAGTCTCCGGTCTACAGTTTTTACTTTATTAAAATTTGTTCCCTATACACTTAATTATGGTGCTTCCATTACAGTTCCCTTTTTATTGTCTGTTACTCTAGACACTGTTCTAAATAGAAAATATTAACAAACAGATTTTCAAATAAATTTGTCAGTAAATCTGTTGATTATTCTCATTAAATGTTGCTTTTTCTTGCCGTGTCTTCTGACTAAAACAGAAGTTAAACAATTATATTATAAAGTTGTCAAAACTTCAAAAAGCTAGCATGGACATCCATATGGATGAGCGAAGGCGATTATCAGGTACAGTGTGATAATGTATCTCTTAAAAAAAAAATAACACAACAGAACAAAGATCTACACATTATGCTGCAGCCAGGGCATAGTTGGACAATAAGTCATGCATATATTAAATTATTTAAACAATCTAAATGCTGGATTCCTTGCTAGCTATAATTTTTACTTCTTTCTGAAAGCAATGGAAGTAATGCTTCAAAATCCTTCATTTCGACAGAAACAGCTTAAAAAAAGTTTATCGCCAGACCTTTCTTTTGTTCCTTGTAGTTACACAGTGGTCACTTTTGGTCCTTGGCTCACAATTGCATACATTTCATATATTTTAATAGACGCGCGGTTTCTAGTTTACTTTGGGAGCCTGACCCCTCCTCAATATGGCCGCTGCACACTGTTCATATGGCAGGAGTGTCTTAATACAGACCTCCTGAGTACACGTGTATCAGATGAATAGGGAGTCACCTATAGGAGGTGCCTGGACCCAAGGCAAATGAGCTTAATTCAATATAGCTATATTGTGAAGTAAACCTCCTTAATATGTATGTGCTGACATGTAGTGTTATATAATGTTTGTATGGAGTAGCAGACCTGTCTTTTGTTCCTTGTAGTTAAAAAAAAAAAAAAAAAAAAAAAAAAAAAAAAAAAAGCATTCTTTTACTTTTACAGATAATTTGGTAATTGAGAATTTAATACAAAGTAACAAAATGCGTTTTGTGTTTATTTTGATACCTTTCGGCATTCGGGACAGGGGTGGGTCACAGCACTCCATATGGAATCCACGATCACAAGAATCACAAAAAAGCATATTATCCTGCAAGATAATAAAGAATAAGACTGTGTTTAATTTCACATACAACAATAAAGAAGAAAAAAAAGAATCCCATGAGGTGATAAGAAGTCTGCTCAGCTATAAAATAAAGATACTCACTGCATTTTTGCCTTGTATCCTACAGGCACTGCAGGTTTTGCATTCAATGCACTGCCATCTCAATGCTTTTACATTGGAAGTGAGCTCTGGGCAGAACTTTAAACATGATGGATGACCTGAAATTTAAGAATATGTGACATTCTTATTACTGGGAGCATACAATTTATCTTTATCTTATCTTAAGATATAAAATAGTGTTACAACATTACAATGTCATAATAATACCCAACACAAATGCTTCAATTCTTTTATTACAGAAAAGGGTGTATGTGCATTTCATTTCAGCTCCAATATAATTTAAAGGACAGATATAAGACCTGCAAATAAAGACGACTGTTGCTATATGGATGTAAATATTTTGACCAAGATATGAACAAAAAAAAAAATTTTAGTTTTCTCAAAATAATTAAAAATATCATAGGTTTACAAGCTCCATCATATTGTGTTACAATTATAACAGTGTGAAAACATGGGGGAATTTAAATCATGAACGTGTAATTAGAAAAATAAATAGTCTCTTTGTCTGTAGTCTTGATATTGATACTGCAAGATTATAGATCCTATGAGAACTCATTGAGGAGTTAATAGCAGTGTTAATGTTCTTAAGAAAAATAACACCAATAAATCTGGTAGCTTCTTTTTCCAGAGACTGGAGGGAAGGTGATTGAAGAATAAAAACACACTGGGAAAACTACACTGCAGTCAATAGCCAAGGAAACTGTAAGATCCAGAGTCAGCAATACATTTTAATAGTCATCTTAGGTCAGGCCTGTTAGACACCTCCTGTGCAGAAAGCAGTCACATGGAAGTGATAAGTGCACTGCTCCCACACAATTACAGAGAGACACAGTGACAAACTGAAGCGGCTTCTAAACACAGCACATTACATGGGGCATCAGAGAAGCTAATTAAAGATAATTTGATCTTAATGAGGCAGTGCAAGGATCAGCTGCTAATGCTGACGGAGGCTGATCCATGAAAGTTGTGTGGGGAGAGGGCACTAAAAACAATGTGGGCCTATAACCTAGAGTTTAACTCCTAAACTACTGGAATAGTTGCAAGCAATTAGTGCTAATAACACCAGACACACATCGGATCGATTAGTATGTTCCACATTCCGGGGCTGATTCAGAGTTTGGGAGTAAGAGTAAAACAGGTGCAAGTGTACAGTTCAGCTCAACAATTTTGCAAAGTAAAGGACGCTAATTAATTTAATGCAGGGAAATTACTTTACTTTTGCACATAGAACTCACATACTGCATAACTTTTTGTTTAATTTGTAAATTAGAATTGAGCTAAGAAATTTCACCTTTCATTTCTAATTCTGCTTTCACTATTTAAACGTGCCTCCCCTTGCAGTTCAACATGGTGTTGCTCAGGTCTACATTTCCACCTAAAAAAAAAGGTGTAAGTGCAACTCTGAATCAGCCCCTCCGACCAATTTTACCTGGACTCTCTTAAGCTTATGATTATACTAATTTCTCAAAAATGGGTCGGATCCAGGAGTTAAGGGAATAAGGGCAAAACAGGTGTAAAGCTCAGCTAAACCATATACCAATGCAAGGGGAGCTAAGTAATTTGAATCATTTTCCATGCAGGGAAAATATTTTAATTATGCACATAGAACTCACACACTGTATAGCTTTATGTTTTATCTAGAAAATAGAGTTGAGCTAATTAACTTCACCTCTCAATTCTAATTCTGCTTTCACAATGTAAATGTGCCTCCCCTTGCAGCACAACATATTGCTCAGGTCTACACTTACACCTAAAAGAAAGCTTTAAGTGTAGCTCTGGATCAGCCCCAATGACCTGATCATGTTAATTCTGTCAAAATCTTATGGTTATGCCACATGATAGCAACACATCACCCTGGGAGTTTTTAATACACTACGTAATGTAAAAACATATTTCCCATAAAATCCGCCAAGGTGTCATTTGTAGTACTATTGTATTCCCAAGAAATCTATGCCACCTATTGATGATACTATAAGCAAAGTTGTCCCCTTCTCCGTGTCACCTTTTCTATCACCTGTCTGTCCCGGCTGTGGTTTGCCACTTCGAGAGTCTGTTTTGTGACAGACTGTATTGCAACAGTCGAGTGACAAATGCCGGCATTTTCCACACTCGAAAAAGCAGCGGTGTTGCAAATCCTGGAGCAATAAAGACTCCTACAGTGACAGGTAAGCCCTTTATCTTAACCCTAACCATAACTCACAGTTTCCTACAGCGTAACTTTAACCTTCCTTTTCAGTCCTAACCCTGACATTCCCCTTCTTTGAGCCCTAACCCTCCATGTCCTGCAGCCTAACCCTAACCTTCCCCTTAAGCCCTAACCCTCCCTTTTTGAGACACTGGAGCCTGTTGCTATTGGGAACAGGTCAAAATAGGTACTTATTCCCAATAAAAATGTTCTATTTCCCAAGCATTTTGGCAATGAGAGAGCTGGGACTCAGCTGGCGGCTGTATCATTATCACAATCCGGTAATTTGGACTGGCAACTGCATCCCATCTGTCCCTAATGTCCATCTGTGTCAGTCAGCACACATGGTGCTGGTGGCTAAAGGAAAAACTACAGCAGCGAGGTCAGGAGAGATATGATTTACCAGATTTGGATTGCGAAGCACAAAATAAGTGATTCTTAATTTACTAAAAATGTTGTGTCTAAATTTCATTAGAATGAGGGTTAAACCTCTGCATCCCCTTTACAAAACCAACGTGTGAAAGAAATTTCAACACCTATCACTAGTGCAGGGGTGTCTGACATGCAGCACTTGGGCCTGTGAGCTTTGATTTACAGCTTCTGTCCATGAAGCAGTCAGATGCCAAAAAGGGGAAATGAAGAGATCAGATGACATGAATACGCACAAGGATTGGCCGTGGGGCAGCGGCGGATTGGCCATAGGCCTTACCGGGAAATTTCCCGGTAGGCCGAAGCACTTTGGAGGGCGGGCAGAGACCGGCCATTATATTTTTTTTTCTTTTTTTTCCTTTTTTTTTTTTTTTTTTTTTTTTGTGGCGGGGGGGTTTTACCGTTTTCCTGATCATGTTGATATTGACATGAAACAGAACACAGTGGTTTTAGGCAAATTAGATCAACCGTAATGACACTCTTTGTTCTGTTTCACATAATGAAATTTTACAGTTGGCAGATTAAACAGCAGATGCTAGGGGCGCGACACGCGGTATAACATATGGATTACGCTTTTCTTTGTGTACTCATATTGCACCCTCAGTGCTCAGTGAAATATGATAGTGATGGGAAACTTATGTGTATTTAATACAGTATGGGCCTGATCCTAAACTACGCCCGCCGTCGCTTGGACGGGCGTAAGCGTAAGATCAGCTTTTCAGCCGATCTGCGCATGCGCCGGGCAGATGTTGCCCGGCGTTGCTACGGCAACGCCCAATCAGTAGCAGCGCCGTAGGGACGCTGGAGGGGACGTCCCCCAGCGTCCCTACGTTCAGGTTAGTGTAGG
>WWET01000231.1:157294-170578 GCA_011038615.1 Limnodynastes dumerilii
ATATATATATATATAGATAGGAATGGGCACAGAAGGAGGGTGCAGATGACAAACTGGACATTTAAAGAGGGGGCATAAAGACCTAATGGGTACAGGAGCGGGAAAGATGACAAAATGTACATTTACAGAGGGACAAAGAACTAATGGGCACAGAAGTAGACTAGTAGTGGCTACACATGGTATTTACTAAGGAAATCCTTAGTTTCCTTAATCAGTCCAGCTAAGAATAAATATTTAAATTTAAAATAAATAAAAATGATAATAACTAAAATGACTAAGACATACCTTAACCTCAAAAAAACTTTTGCCTGGCTGCTTAACCTGCAGAATTAAAATCCTCCTGGTAAGAGTGCAAGTACCACATTCTAAACCAAACAGAAATTGATAAGTACACATACTTAATCTAAATAAGGCAGTTTTACTACTGATAATGCTAATAATAAAAAATTCAAATGAAAGTCAATTTGTAGTAATACTGTTATGTTCTCAAATTATAACTGTAGAAAAAGTTTCTTGCATAACTATCCTTAAATATTAAAAATTACATAACAAAAGTTCATTACAGTCTTAAATATTTTATGCCATCTACACCTCCCTGGAGACACAATATAAGCATAGTACCATACTGTAAATATGCTACAACACACCTTCATTCTAACATAAAACAAAAGTCTATGAAATCAAAGACAACCTCTCATATGCAAAATTTACAGAAGGAGCTAAAACATTCTTCAAAGACAGACGTTCTGCTAATGTGCAGTAACACTGAAAAATGAAGTAAATGTTTGTATCAGATTATTGAAAAAATATTTTGCATACGGTAAGATCACTTGTATAACTTAAAAGAAAAGAAAACAAAAAACCCTCTCCCCACTAATATATATTAGCTAACAAAGAAAACCAATGGATCCTGTGCATCGTTTACAGCTTTTTATTAGTCCTTTTAGCTGTAATAGAGAACAGTAAACACTAAACCTGATGAACTGTATTCAAAGTACATTTGGAGCCCCCAAGAGGCAGAGATAGAGAGAACAAGTATGTCCGTGTCCCAGGCTGGTGTGTGACATGCGAACAGGTGGACACTGCAAGGTGATGCTGATCACACAATGACTGAGGATGCACAAGGATCAGCACATAACAACATAAAAAGCAGACTATTCCATGTGACCATCACTCAGTTACACAGATGGAAATATTGTTAGCTATAATACTAAATAGCAAGAACACTTAATAACGATGTATTAAGCAATATGTATAGTAATGTAAGTGCATCACAGGAGCATGTTGCATACATTCTGAGTTGTACACGAGGTGATAACACACATACCCACACGGACAGCACTTGCATACATACAGCTGGATGGTTTAGCACAGGCAACCCACACACATCAGCTGTCACACTGACAACGTGCGCGTAGCTACAGAAAAACAAAGCATAATGCTCTTTAAACACACAGCATCACACAATGATACCTTCCTTACACGGATTGTAAAAGCCGCTCAATATCACTTTTATAAAAACATAGCGCATACATAAACAAACACTAGCTTCGTGACCGGATGACGTCACCTCGCGTCACATGTTTACCAATAACGTCAAACAATATATGCATGACGTCACTCGCAACTCCCCACTACAAATATCACCCATTCCTTGCTAAACCACGTACGCTCCTCTTCCCATGGTATCTCACCTCGAGTCACCCGATTTTGGAGACGCCGTTAAAGATCCGCCGCCATTTTGTTGCGCTACATTCGGGTCCGACATGACACTGATTACACCGAGCCTCATTACACCTCACCTACCCCTTCGGCTCCGCCCCTGTACTATGCTAATTGGTTGAACTATCTGCCAGTTAAAATTCACAATCAATCGTTTGCTGGGTTTTGCTACGTTGGGAGCGGTTACAATGTTAACGATGTGCTCATTTGTAGCCACCTCCCTTGGCTGCTGTTATGAGATTACATGGCAGTGATTGGATATGTTATCTGGCTAACTACGCCTGATAGGGGCGGCCTTACACGGAGAGTATTGATTAGCTGTTACATTACCGCTACATTGTTTTTCCTCTTCAGAGACGCGTTTATATACGCGGACGGGCGCTGGGAAAACGTGTTTATTTCTGACTTGGCAGCTCTCCATCCTTTGTAATGAGAGATATGGTGTGTGAGAATGATACTAGTATCACCAACAAAACAAAACAAATTATATGTACAGACAAGAGGGTTTCCTGTTTATCTTTGTATTATTTATCTGTAAAAAGCTATCTACTAAATGTATTATCCCTTTATTTAATAGCTAGAAACAGATTGTGGCTTTGTGGAGTACGACATAAAAATTTACCCTATGAAGAACATAGACACATTTTAAGGCAGGTATATGTGTCCTGTCTAATTATTAACATTTATTTACCCTGTGTTGTTATATCACCATATAAAACATGTAACTAAATAAACCCCCAAAAACTCAGATTTCTTGGTCAATTATTTAGGATTAAATATGCTTAAGTCATTAAAAGAAAATTTGTATCATATAGCTTTACAATTCGCAAGTGAGACATCGTTACCAAGATCAGTGTTCTGAACCAGGGCTGCAAGAGTATTTCTGGGCCCCTGTACAGAAACTCCTTGGGCTTCCCCCTATAGTTGTTATTACAGATATTTTTATGATGCCACGAAGGTCACTGAATGTCTTTCTGCCATCTCATCCTGGATGTCCTCTCGTCAACTTAAACTTAATCTTTCAAAAACAGAGTTATTAATATTTCCACCTGCTAACAAGACCTACCCACCTGGTCTCTCTATTGCTGTCGACAACACTGAAATATTCCCTACTCGCCAAGCTCGCTGCCTAGGTGTTACACTTGATTCTGAACTGTCCTTTATGCCCCATATTCAATCTGTTTCGAAATCTTGTTATATACATTTAAAAAACATTTCCAAAATTCGAAAATATCTCTCACAAGAAACAGCTAAAACGCTCATTCATGCACTAATTATATCCCGCATTGATTACTGCAATGCCCTTCTTATTGGTCTCCCACAAAATAAAATTGCCCCTCTACAGTCTATATTGCATGCAGCAGCGAGACTGATCTTCCTTGCAAAACGCTCAACTACAGCTACTCCACTCTGTCAGTCTCTACATTGGCTGCCTGTAAAATACAGAATCAAATACAAAATCCTCTTACTAACTTATAAAGCCATAAGCAACACTGCACCCGCATACATTTCCTCACTTGTCTCAAGATATATCCCAGCACGTTCTCTCAGATCATCACAAGATCTACAACTCACCTCTGTACCTCATAAATGCTCAGATTTAAGGTTGCAAGACTTCCCCCGGGCAGCACCCACTCTCTGGAATAGCCTTCCTCGCTCATTAAGACTATCCACTACTCTACAATCTTTCAAGCGTTCCCTTAAAACACATCTCTTCAGACAAGCTTATCAAATTCCACAACCACCCTAAGCATTAAATACCATATTATCAACCACTTCTACAATTTAACACATTACGAACACAAACCCGCACACTCTCTGTTCTACAATTCCCTCATCTCTGCTACTAACACTGCTGTGACTGGAGCATACAGAGCATTGAGCACTTTTGTCATACACCCTGGCGGGTCCATTGTGTGATATATAGCACATGCCCTTATGTATCAAACCCATTGTCCTATAGAGTGTAAGCCTGTGAGCAGGACCCTCTTACCCACCCAGTCTGTCTGTTATTCCCCAGTATTGTTATAAAGATTGTAACATTGTAAAGCACTACGTAATCTGTGGGCGCTATATAAAAACCTGTTAATAAATAAATATATAAATACTTATACACATACATATATATTTATTTATATTTTTATGCATAAATGTGTATAACACACATTTATGCATAAAAATATAAATATATATATATATATATGTTTTCAGGTAAATGCATATCTATGTGTGTATAAGTGTATGTATATATCTGTGTGTATGGTCACTTACCTTTTTTTCTGCTTCTCACCTTCCTGCTATTTCTTCCTTCCCATTTCTTCTTTCAGGCGCCTGACAGAGGCGCGTGCGTGTGTGCGTGTGCATCACTCATAGACACGTGAAAGTTTGCTTGGTTGTTTCGGAATTTCTCTGTCCAGTGTCTCCTCTGAGCAGCTCCACAGTCTCACAGACATGTGATCATGTGGTGTAAGTGAGTGGGTCCTCTCTCTTCTTCCCACAGTGCTGCAGCAGTGAAAACCAGCCACATTCTATGGAGTATATTTACAAAAGTCGATTTGGTCCAAATCGCCACAAATAGCGGAAGTTTGCTGGCGATTATACCATCGCTGTATTCACTAAAGGATCCTACTTTGATAAAGTTTGCTGGACGAGCCAAACGCATAAGCCAAGCTATTCAAGCTAATCAGCTGATACTCACGTGAAGCTGCTCATTGCACTACGGCACTTTATATTGAACATTGTTCGGCTATTACGGGAGACACAGACCTGACCGGGGACAACATCTACGATTCGGAGGACTTTCTTTGTTATTTAGCGGGTGGCCACCCCTTTTACCTACACAGGCGGCTGAACTGTGGAGCGTGTTTACAGGAGGATTAGGGCGCCTCACTTCCAGCTCCCGATCATCGGGTAATACCCAACCTCCACACAATCCTCAAGCGGCTCCTTCTTAGACACTACTCCGTCCTTCTAAACCCGGCAGGTTGTATGACTCTCCCTATTATACCATCTATTTGCTGGACTTAAACTTGTGCACAAATCTGAAATTTGGAATTATTCCTAACCGAACTGAACCCTTTTCATATATGCTTATTAAGCTTCACTGGTATTATAATTCTTGATTTTAAGTAATTTCATTTTTTAGTTAAAAATAAATCATATATCTAATTAACATCAGGTTGCCGTTCTATGTGTGTGTTTCTTTCATCTGAATCAGCTTTTTTTAATCAAATTAGCGCTGTTAACTTGTTTTTCCTTTGTTTATTTGTGGGGAGGAGAACAAATTCTCCCATAACAGCAGCTGCCTCCTGTTTTAGCGCCGTAGGTTTTTTTCTTTCCTATTCACTAAAGGTAAACTCCCGAGATTTGTGGCTTTTATGAAAGTGCCATCCATGACATCGCTGTGGCGCTTTTTTTCAATGTTAGGCATACAAATCATTGTATTCACTAAGGTCGTGTTTCCTTAATCTCCTAATAATCGCCATGTAATAGCCGTTTTCTAATTCTCCCAGGCCTAGAGGCGTTTTTGCCAAAATCCCCATCCGTCACCCTCATGTGTTTTATGTGTGTATGGACCTGGACTCCCTGTCTGACCAGGAGGTTGTGCAAATGTTTAGGCCGAACCGTGCTAACCTCCTGAGCATCTATGAGCAGGTGAGGAGGGATTTGGAACCAGCAACATCTCGTTCCCATGCATTGTCTGGGATGCAGAAATTAATGTGTGTCCTCCACTTTCTGGAAGTCACAGGGAGAGTGGTTGGACTTTCACAGCCGAGTTTTTCCCGTCACTTGACTCGTGTTAAGTGCACTTAAGAAACTTGCGTGCACATATATTTGCTTCCCCTGCCAATTGCAAGGCTGCCTGTTGCTGAGTGGGGTAGAGGCAGCCTCCTGGTAACTGTAACTGATCCCTCCTCTCCTGTCTCTGCGGTGCTGCTGACTGCACTATCTCTGAACAGGTACAAGTATCTGTGTATCTGGAGTGTTTGTGTGTGTATGTGTAGGTATCTGGGTTGCAGTGTGTGTATATCTGGGTTGCACTGTGTGTGTGTATGTATGGAGTGTATTGTGTGTGTGGAGTGCTTTGTGTGTATGTGTGTGTATGGAGTGCATTGTGTGTGTGTTTGGAGTGTACTGTGTGTGTTTGTATGGAGTGTACTGTGTGTGTATAAACTGCATTGTGTGTTTGGAGTGCACTTTGTTTGTGTGTGTGTGTGTGTGTATTATATGGGACTCACTATGTGTATGTATATGGAGTGCAGTGTGTGTGTATATGCAGAGCCGCCGGGGGAGGGGGAATGCCAATCACCGTGATACACTGGTGATGCGCTATTGCTGATTTTTTTTTAATGCAATTTATCCTTTTTTTTTTGTATTAATGTGGAAACACTGGCTGCCTTTATAGAAATAGTAGCGGCAGCCAGCACTATACTGCAAGGGTTGTGGCGTTCAATAGCAGGATTGTCACTAATTGACATCTATGATCCACCTATGAGCTATACAAAGCTATTCATAGGCAGATCAGAAATGTCAATCAGTGGCTCAGACACGAAGCAGAGGAAGTAGCGTTGCATAGAGAAGGCAGAGAGAAGAAAAGATTTAAGGATTGTATGCGTGAGAGAGATATATTATAGAAAAAAATAGTAAGCGCTATATTAGACACCAACTATAAAATGCAATGCACAAATGAAATAAATCAAAGTTGCCCCAGTTATTACAATATGATAATATATCTTTATTAAATTAAATCATACCATAAAACATATACACTCATAAAACATCGCCAGTCCTGTACTATATAATAGAAACACTCAATTTGTAGATGAAAATACAAACAGTATAAGGATAAACTCATACAATGCTTCAGTAAAGGTGGTCTGACATATACGGTATACACTCACTTGTATCCCACACTCTCGGTACCTCCAATACAGGACCTAGTGAACAGTTTACCTACAAATACTCGGGGTGCTGCCCGTTAGATTTTTAACAATTTATAGTTTAGGGCAGGCGGGTTAGCCCCTCCCAGATTTTATTTGGTCCAACCCACAGGAAGCCTCTTCCAGAATTTTTTCCAGGGCCACTTTATTTTCCCAATCTGCCCCTGGAGGTAAGTAGCAGATAGTGTGAGTTATAAGATTAGATATTCCTATGATATTCTCCATGAGCACATGAAAATCCATGCAATGAATGAACTGCCAAAAAGCAATTAAAGCTGCATTACAGGCACATTAACCCTGATGTCAATGTTTTTTCCCCTTATTTGTTTAATGTAGATACAAGCAGGTAAATATGTAGTTTTTTTGTTTTTTTTTTAGAAATGCTTTAGTTTTCTATCTCTTAGCAACTATTGTAATAGTAATTAGTGCACAGTGTCATTGGGCCTGATCCAGACCTACGCCGATGCGCTGTGCTTAGTAAAGCACAGTGTATCGGCGTGCACTCTCCCTGACATCCCCCCTGTGCGAGCGTATTTTCCCTCGCTAACGCCGGCTGAAGGCTACCCTAACTTCAGCCGGCCTAAGCCAGGGAAAATACGCTCGCACAGGAACGTTTGGCCGCAAACCCCTCCCTCCCTCATTACACTACCTCCCACCGCCCACCTACACTAACCTGAACGTAGTAACGCTGGGGGACGTCCCCTCCAGCATTAATACGGCGCTGCTACGGACGCCCGATCCACGCCGGGCAGATGCTTTTAAGCCGATCTTACGCTGCTGGCTGGCGTCTTAACGCCAGCAAGCGTAGGTCTGGATCAGGCCCAGTGTGCTGAATTGAGTATGCCCCCTTAATTTCTCAGAATGTCTTTTTTTCTAAAGTGGATTGAACTACATTAGTTTGGTGAGTTCCCAATAGTAATATAAATCGTGGAATGTGATGGAAGGAGGGCATATCACTGGTCAAACCTACGTGTCGTGGCCACAACCACTTCAATAGGCCCTTGATCATTTTCAGCCCCAGGCCTGTGTGGTCCTTAATCTGGCCCTGGTCATGCCATGACTCCTATATTCTGAGGCAGTCATCCTTGTTTTACAAATTTGAACATGGTCACATGCCAAAAGGATGGCTGCTGGGTGAGTGTTATTAAGTTGTGTATCATCTGGTTTGATTTTTAAATTTGCATTGCACTTTTTTTGTTTTTGTTTTAATGTTTTTTCCTAGGGGACTCAGGATATGGGTGTCGTTCCTGGCTGCTGACACCACTACTGAATCCACATACTCCTGGGCAACACTATTATAATGAGGCATACATTGCTACTAGAGGAGTTATAGAACGTACCTTTGGCCTTTTAAAAACTAGGTTCAGGTGTCTTGATAAATCTGGTGGCATGTTGCTTTATTCTCCCGCTAAGGTGGCAGAAATTGTGCTTGTATGTTGTCTCCTGCATAATGTCACCCTTAACCAACAATCCCTCGACATTATTGCAGTTGAACATACACTGCAGGGAGCCCCTTTACCATCTGGAGATGTGCTTTCTACTGTGTGTGGGAGGCAAAATAGGGAGTCATTAATAAATAACATCTTTTCGTGTAAGTATTTTAGTCATGTGTTACGTAGAATACAGTGTTGAGATCATGCTAATTGTTAAAATGAGAACTAATGTAGTATTGCTATGATGCAAATCAGGGATATTAAGACATATACTGTTCCCATAAAATGAAATAAATAATAAAGGAGACAAAAAAGTAACGTACAAGGTTTTATTATCACCATGTAAATCATTACTTCTGCTCTAAGTTTTTTTCACATAAAAGTGCAAAACAAACCTAAAATCTAGGGTAACAAAATCATTACATATAACATGAATGTTATTGTCTGGTTGGTGTGGAAGGATGGCAACGCCCTAGTCCACACCTTGTTATTGGGTCACAGCGGATAGGAGTGTTGGGGGCAGTGCTGATTGGCGTGCTATCTACACTAGTATCAGCAGATGTGGTTGATGCTGCAGGTTGGTTTTGATACTTGCTGTTGGGCAACCAGTTGTGCTGACGTGTCTTAATCTAGTGTTTAGCTCACTCTGCAGACTATTACCTTCTTGTAATGCAGTAGAAACTTGAGCCATGATGATATTTTGCTGCCCCTAGATGTTTAAACCCCATCAACGTTATGCTTTGGGAATGTTGCACTGCCTTCATTATTCTTCGCATCAAGGAATGGTGTGTTGTTAGAAATGTAGCTTGCCTTTCCTCGATCCGCTCAATAGTAGATGCTGCTTGACACAAAACCTCATGTTGTGATGCTGCTTTTGTGCCTTGTGCAGCATCAGCTAGTGGTGGTGAAGGTTCTATATGTGGGGGGGTATTCACTGGCTCAAGGTCAAGGTAAAATTCTTCAATGTTGTCTTTCCCCAGGTTCAAGTTGCTGCTGCACTTCCATGGTTTCCGTAGGAAGTTCATCTATTGGGAACAGTTAAAAGTACATATGGGCTATGTATTGTTTGTAACATATTCAACTCGTAATGTTTCTTTTTTTCAGAAACACCTATTACAAGAATTGTGTAGTGAAAAGGAACAAGCACAGATCAAATGTGAACATGGCTACACTCACCTGAAACAAAGGGATCACAAGGAGACATGTGGACGTCTACATTGGATTCAACTGGATGTTCAGGTTGACAGGAAGGACCAGCAACTGTAAAAAGGTAAGACATACATTCATTAGTAATGGTAATTGTATATGAGTCTTTACAAGAACATTATTTAAATTCACACTTTACCCTCTTCTAGTGGGGCGTCTGTGTCCTGCACGTTAGCCCCTTCCAGGACCTCAACATTAATGATTGGCCGCATTTGGTCTTCATATGGCTGGAAAAAGGATTTTTTTTCTTGGGACCACCACCAGTTTTTTTCCGCTTTCAACTTTTGTTTGAGTAGAATTCTAATGCCCAAAAACCGTTTTCGGCAACTGTTTAAAGACCGCTTAAATTGCCCTACTGCATTCACTGAATCAACAACTTGTTGCCATAAAACACGCTTGCGGGCATAGGAGGTGGTTGATGAATCATCACCAAGAAGCTCGGAATAATTCACCAGCACAGATGCAACCAAAGCACAATTTTTGGCATGTGAGAATCTGACGTTTCTTCAACTTTTTGTTTTCGCAGGAGCACCAGCACCTTCTTTTGAGGCACCTGCACAATCACCAGATGGCCCAGGATTGGACATTATCCAACTATGGAATGAATAAACAACACACACTTACTATGTGTTCCAAAAACAAGACCGAATATTGATTTCTTCTAAATTTACTAAATATTGCACGTGTATGGCAGATTATGCCATTTATTACATGTTCTAGTATAGATATTAGTAATGTTTATTTTACAAAATATTCAAAATATATATTAAAATAATATTTCTAAAACAATATATAAGGACTTTATTTCTTGATATATGTGTGTACATTCATGGTTGGAATATAGTTAAGGTGTGTTAACCAAATACACAATAGGGCCTTACACATTGTTACCAATACACAAAAGGGAAACACAGTTTAATGAGATAACAAATACTAAACATACTTACATGTGTTTGGATAAGTGATGTTGTAGAAAATACAGAGTGTAGAACCGTTAGCCAAACAATACACTTCCACAAAACACACGCAGTTCAACAACTCCAAAGACTCTAAAGTAAAATAGAGGCCAAACATTGTTTATACAGAGTTGAAAATCTCACATCTCACGGGACTTTGGGAAAGCACGGCGATTTACAGCCAAATCATGGGCTTTGGGATGATAACATGGAGTCCTATACTTTTACATTATAACCTATTAGGTCGCGTCAATTCTTCTGGTAAAAGCGCAGTGATTTCTGCCATTTTGAAAACAACGGATATATATGGAGATTCATAAAAAAGCCTCAAAATCAAATCTTAGTGAATACCAGGATTTAGCCTCAAAAAGCGACATCAAAGCACTGCGATATCAGTCGACTTGAAATCGCCTTCTCAAATCGACTTTAGTAAATATACCCCTATGAGTGTGACACATCCAGCTGCACAGGACACACTCACAGAATGTAAACACAGCCAGCCCCCGCTTTATGTGGCTGCAGCTGCGCTCTGTGGGAAGTAACTGCAGTCACACAGGTTGGCTGTGTTTTCTTTCTATGAGTGGCAAGGGCCTGTCTCTCCCAGCTCTTTTCCCTCAGCATCAGTGCGGTCCCATGCTGGCTCGGGCCTGGGTAATTAGTACACTTACCCCACCTTTCAACGACCCTGACCAGAGCCACTGGCTGGTGGTAAGGTGGGGTTACTGGGATGGGTTATAAGGAGTTAGAGTATCCAGATGTATTTGTACTTTAACCATGAGAAATACCAGATAGCAGAGGGAATATTTAATAAAATACGTTGGGGACTGAAAGGCACATGGAAAAAGTGGATCTGAAACATTACAAATTTATATAATATATCTGGGGATTGTATTGGCGTGAAAATGTTACAAATATCTAAATATACAAAGGGCCCCTGTCGGCTATTTGCCACCTTTAACACTCTTCTCTCCCCACCCCTGCCTTCCATCCCACCCTCTATCCCCGCTTCCAGCTTTCCCTCCTACTTTTCATCCAAAATTATCTCTATCAGAAATGACATCTCCTCTCCCCTTCTTCCTTCATCCATCCCCAACTCTCCACCCCCCCCCTTCTATGCAACCATCATGAGGTTTCTTCTTTCCATCCTACGACAAGTGACGAAATTCCTTCCCTAATAATATGCTCACCACCCTCAATCTGCCCTGTGGACCCTATTTCCTCACACCTTCTCAAACACCTCTCTACAACTGCCTGCTCCCATCTAGCCCACCTTTTCAACCTTTCCCTCTCGTCTGGTATCTTCCCTTCCTCTTTTAAGCTTATCCTTGTCTCTCCCATTCTCAAAAAACATAATCTGGACCTTACATCCCCCTCCAGCTACCGACCTATATTGCTTCACCTCTTCACCTCCAAACTTCTTGAGCACTTAGTCTACCAATGTCTCATCAGTTACCTTACTGACAACTCTCTCCTGGAACCCCTCCAATCTGGTTTCCGGCCTCTCCATTCCACTGAGACTGCCCTTACCAAAGTGACCAGTGATCTGTTATCTGCCAAATCCAATCTTGTCGTGAATGGGAATGACCTCCCTTCTTCAGTCAGACTCTCCCCCACATTGCAGGTCTTCAAGCGCTCACTCAAAACACACCTGAGGCTAGCCTACCCCTCCTCCACTTAACATCCTTACTGCATCCTACATCTATCTCTTCTTTTCCTTTCTTCACTCTCTCCTCAGCTCACACCAGCAGCCCACTTCCTTCCCCCTCCATAAGTTCATCCCTCCCACCACTCCTCCCTCACTTTATACTCTTTTGTCCCCCTCTGCTACCCTTATACCCCATCCTCACCTAGTGGCTCCCTCTCAACCTCTCATTGCGCTCTATCCCCTCCTCCTTGTTTTGTCAAGATTGACACCTCGCATTTTGTAACTGATACTAGTTTCACTTTGGGAGCCTGACCCCTCCCCAAACATGGCCGCTGCACACTGTTCAATTGGCAGGGGTGTCTTAATACAGATCTCCTGAGTACACATACAGCAGATGGATAGGGACTCACCTACAGGAGGTGCCTTGAGGCTGGGCAGGTGAGCTTAACCCAATATAACTATATTGTGAACTAAACCTCCTTTTTATGTATGTGCTGACACATAGCGTTATAGGGTGTTTGTTTGGAGCGCCGGACCTCTCTTTTGTTCCTTGTAGTTACACAGTGGTCGTTTTGGTCCTTGGCTGCACCCCTATATTTATATACACACTTGCACACATTTCGTTTATTGAATTAGAAGCGCAGCATGCTGTCCATCCCTGCCCTGTATGTCTGTACTGTATTTTGTACGGCACTGCAGACACCTTGTGGCGCCTACATAAATAAATGGAGAGAGAGAGAGAGAGAGAGAGGGAGAGAGATGCTCAATCGTCAAACAATGAAAGTCAGTCACTATATATAGGTTTTGATCAGCTATATAAAGTCCACTGATTTGCAGACCAAAGTACTTTTTAGCACCAGATTGTTTTCTTATAAGCAACTGCAGCTCCTCTTCATTAGGACCAGTCCTCCTCCAGTCCATCAGTCAATCTAAAATCAAAACACAAGTAGAGGGCGCCTCATGGTGCAATATCTTTTATTTTCTATATAAAAACATACAGTAAAAAACACTGAAACTCCTGGGGACCAAAGTAAGTGGAATCAATACTACATTTATTCTTATCACAGCATTGTTTACCGTTACAGCGGGGTGAAAGTGGCTGTTTATGTCAGCATCCTGACTGCAGCTCTATCCGTGTTCCATGTCCCTCCAGTTGATAGCGGTTTGATCAATAGCATGGGTTGTCCAGCAGAGCTGCAGGATGCTGAAATAAGCAGCTGCTTTCACCCCACCGGAGCGGTAAACAATGCCGTGATAAGAATCAATGTAGTATTGATTCCACTTACTTTGGTACACAGGAATAATGCTTTTTACTGTATGTTTTTATATGGAAATTAAACGATATTGCACAATGAGGCACCCTCTACTTGTGTGTGTATTTA
>WWET01000231.1:173640-186583 GCA_011038615.1 Limnodynastes dumerilii
CACATTTACACATACATATATATATATATATATATATATATATATACACACCATCCCCCCACAATTTATACACTTAACTGTCTTGCATTATCTCTACTGCAGAACTGACCACTGACTCCCTGCTCATCACCAAAAACCATTAAACAAAAAAAATCACCCAAATCCTGTGGCTGGCGGGCGTTATGACATTGTGCGTGCTATGCAGATCACTTGATGCAGCTGCTTATGGCTCCATGATCGAACCCTGGCAATTTTAAAAAAAAACCCAGTGCTGCAGTGAATAAAAATGGATAAAGTTTTCAACTGGGTGCCCTTTTGCGTCAGGGGGCCCCAGGTTGGTGGCCCCATGCCTACTCTAATTGAATATCCAGGTATCCTGGGGGTGCAGGCAAGTCCCGCCCCCTGCCTGGCAATGCAGCAATCCCTACTATTTCTAGGGATTGGGCAGGACTTGATGACATGATTTTCGTCATCAATCCCCACCCATCCCCAGGAATACTATGAATTGCAGTAGTGATGGACAAGGGTCGAGGCTTAATGGCGTAATTGCATAAATTGCATAATTAAGCCCCACCCCCATACCGGCATTTATTTTTTCTCTCCAAGATCCCTCCTTCTCTCCAGAAGGAAGAAATAGAAAGTCAGCAACCCTGATTGAATTGTATTAAAAAAAATCACAAACAAATGTGAATTGCAAAGTCCTCTTAAGAACTCAATTCAGCCAAACTGGGTTGAAATATGTTATAATTTGACATTTTTCAGTCAATAATTTGAGGTTGTGGTTACAAGTGAAATTGGCTAAAAAAAAAAAAAAAAAAAGTCTTTTACTTTATACAGCATATATGCTGATTCTACTATTAGGGGTATATTTACAAAAGTCGATTTTCATCCGCGATTTTCAAGTGTCGTTGATTTGTATTGATTTTTGAAGGAGTATATCGCTGTGTTTTTCTATAGAAAAGCATAGCGATTTTCCCTTAAAAAATAGCAGTCACTTTCTGTTAAAAAAAAAAAATCACAAGCGCAGCATGTTTTGAATGCTTAGCATGGCTGCGTTGATAGAACTACAAGGCTCAGCAACGTCAGAAACACTAGAGCACTCACTAGAGCCCACTAATGTAAATGACGCCATAATTTCTATAAAAGGGTGCCCTCTAGTGTCTGAATGGTCATTAGTAGCGGCGCCCATGAAGAGGAAGGAGCCTGCCGACGGGGCAAGTGCCAGAAGAGGCCGAAGAGCTGAAGGAAAGACCGGATATCATCTTCAAGCAAGCGGACAAGATTCTTAAAGAAACTGGAGAAGATTAACTGCAAAGAAAGAAAAAACCACGAGCAATTCGTCCCAAGAATGATGACAGCTAAACGGTGAGTAAGAAATATTTTTTTTTTAATTTATGCAACACACATTAGCATAAGTTTATTACAAAACAGGGTGGCCATCTGGCGTAATTTTACAGAGTAGGGGGCAATATTATGCATTGTAAATGTTTATTTTAGGCACACATGTATGTAAATGTATTTGTGTATTTTTTTTTGGGAACCGGATACAGTGCAGCATGCTTAGAAGGCTTAACATGCTGATGCTGATATTACTACAAGGCTCAGCAATGCTTAGCATTCAAAACATGCTGTGCTTGCATTTTGAAAAGAGGAAAACACATGTCAAACATATTGACATGTGTTTTTCTGCTACAGTGTGGGGCGCTTTCAATGAAAGTGCCCCACACAAAAGGCACTTTGTTTTTCTGCGATTTGCCGATGAACTAAAGGCGATTTAGTCAAATCGCCTTTAGTGAATACGGCGAATTGTATTTTTTAAATGACAAACATCTGGACGATTTTTGCCCAGTGATGTTTGCCGGGTCGATTTTGCAAAAGGTAAAGTCCTGTGACTTTGCCTTTAGTGAATACGGCGATGGCATAATCGCCAGCAAAGTCCCAGGAGTTTTGTCTTTTTTGGCAAAATCGACTTTAGTAAATACACCCCATAGAAACCAGTATGTTTTTTTAAAGGCTCTGTCTGATAATGTTTCACTTTTTTAATGCTAACTTGGTATAGCCTGTGCTAATATTGCTGATAATTTCTCATTCTAATTCCTGTGCTGCGGAAGCACAAAATTTACACAGACAAAATTATAACCTTAGCAATTGCCTTTAAATTAGCCTTTTCATGTAAAAAAGTCTGGGCTGAGAACAGGGCATGTGCTCATTTCTGGAGAGCTGCACCTATGAAATAATAGCATGTCCATCTGCAGGGAGGACTTCTTAAAAGTAAGGTCACAACAATCCGTTGGGAATCATTCCAATAGGGCCATGGTACTACACCTCCGTGTGATGTAGTACCATAGCCCTGCTGGAATGATTCACATGGCATGCGATATCACATAGAGATGGAGTGCCACGGTCCTGCCGATGTATACTGTGCCCTTATGTGACAAGTGGCTGCTAGTATCAGAGAAAAAGCTAAATACATAGGATAGCACAGTCACCTCCCCTGGGACCAGTCATTTTAAAATAAAAAATTAGGCCAGTCAAAGCCCAGTAAGTAATAAAAATGTAAAAAATAAAAAGTATATGTAAGGTGACTAAAAAAATTATTATATTTATCTCTCCCCAGGACATAATCTTCACTAGACGCAAATCTTGTTGAAGTAAATGTCCCCTGCCAATATGGTTAATGATAACAATTTATTATTTTTGCCATTTTTAAAGATATTAAAAAAATAATTTATTTATTTATTAACATAAGTTAATTTATTAACATAAGTATAAAACAAACAAACATAATCATGATCATACTGAATAATGCTAAACGGGAAACTGCTCTGCAATATGCAGAAGCAGAGTGTTAAATGCATCTATGCCTAACCGATCTCTCCACATGAATTCTGCAAGAAATGTTGGAAGCAAATCACAAAGAACATGCCTTTTCTTCTTGATACAAGCCTTTCATTTATTCCAACAAGGCTCTATATGTTGAGTGTGGACACCAGTTGGAGAAACTAATCGAAACTTTGGATCACTGTGTTTGACATGTTCATGACTTAGTGCCAGTTGAATATTGTTGTAGGCAGCCCAGGAATCACTGTGCACCATCGAACCTGGCGCACCATATGTTTAATAATAGGAAGGAGGATTTCAGCACTTCTGTCACAAACAATTTCCATATACGCAACAGTTGGCGTTGTTGCCGTGTCCACAATCCCAAAGACCATCTTCTTTTTTGCGATCCTAGGAATGAATGCTATGGTACTTTATTTTAGAACTAAAACAAAGATTCGTCAACTTCAACATAATGACCGCCCCAGGGCCACCGAGCAAAACTGTACAAAAATAGACAAAAATTGTCATTTGTAAGCAGTGGGACATATTCTTTACTTGTTCAATCAGGGGGACATAATCTTCACTTGATCTGACTATGGTTGCTTGGTACTCACATGCTTTTTACAGAAAACAAAAATATTGTGAACAAGAAAAAAAGGAAAAGGACTCAGCACTAGTGAAAAAACTCAAGGGACCGCTATCTAAAATATTAAGACGGTGCTCCGAGAAATAAACATAAATATTTGAATATAAATTCTGCATCAGAACCGGAGTTCCCCGCACCACGGACGCATTTCAGCTATCTAGGTAGCCTTTCTCAAGGTGTATGTCATACTCGGTGGTGTGGGGAACTCCGGGGGTGAGAAGTGTTATACATTAGACTCTCGGCCAAATATACCTACTAGTTAAGTTATGGGCCCATAATAACATCTGCTGACTGGTTTTAGGTGTGTAGACTTTGAGGGTCTGATTGTGGTTTCACTATCCCACGGAACCCTGCCTGTCAGGGAAATTTTTTGTATTTTATTATATGTTATTTTAATAAATCTGATTTTTGCAACATTGTATAACGGACTCTGGAGGATTCTGCAGAGGATCTGGAATTGATTTAAGAGGTACAGATAATTGCTATGCATTTGAAAGCAAAAGGAATCTAACGTGAGTGGGTGACCTGTTCATTGGAATATTAGTATCCCATATGTTATTGTACCATTTGGAGTTGTTTCCTTTTTTCTTTCATATCCACGTGAATTGAGTTGATGAATGTACCTTAATGTGATCACGAACATCATCAGGAAGAAAAAAAGAACTAGATGTACATACAATCCAAGAGGCGGAGCTAGTAAGTAGAATACCTGCTACCTGCAAACTGAATAAAGTTTCCATATGATATACACACCTTTCAAGAAATAGAGTTTATGTTGTATGCATCAATCACAAGAGGTGTATGATGTGAGTGTAAAATTGTAGAATCGCTACAATTTATTCTAAACAATATTGTACCATTGGAAGTTTTTTCTGCTATTTTTTTCATATAACTACTGAGACGAGGACCTCCAGGAAAAAGAAAAAAGAGCTGAAAACAACTATAGGGAGATGTGCACACAATCCAAGAGGGGAATCTTGTGAGCAGAATACCAATTGACAACGGTAAAAACACATCATTTAATGAGAAAAATATAACACAGAAGAACTTTTTTATAGAGACTTTATTGTATATATTTATTACCAAGCAGTGTAAAGGGGGATACATTTCTTCTACAACATTTTGTATTATTGGTGGTATTGGCGCCGTGATATTGACATTTTTGCTGTGAATTCTTATTTGGAAAGTGTATATACACTATCTAAGTTGGTGGGAGGATTTGGGAAGAGCCCTTCTTTGTGAATATTTGGTGACTTAAATACCACATAAGGAGCGCAGGGACTCACATTGTATTTATCATTGAGTTTTTTATATAGATTCCACAAATGGGATAGTGGGTGATAGTATGTTGGCTAGACCCTCAGAAGAGAATATAATAGTGCTGTACAATTGTTCAGGATAGTTGTAGCGCTGCTTCTATTATACAACTGCTACTAGTCTACATATCTATCAACAGAAGTTATTAAGTTATCTACTATGGATACTGTTATGTACATTAATGCACATTAATAGTGCCAATTAACGCTGTTAGATTATACCTCACAGCGCTATTTACATCAATTACTATTGCTGCTACACCATTAGTGCTCTTTATTTAAAACAATTGATGCCATTACATTAGCTTCTAGATTTTATAAATCACTTTGTGAAATAGGCAATTCACTCAATTGTTCAGCACTATTATATTCTCTTCTGAGGGTCTATCACCCACTATCCCATTTGTGGAATCTATATAAAAAACTAACAATTGATCATTTAGAATTATTTCTAAACAATTATTATAGTATCTATACATCATACCAAGATTGTGTTGAACTGTAGGGTTGATAGATTAGTGTTAATAGCTGGTTTACCCATTATTGCAGATTATATTGTCAATAGTAGGACTCAATTGATTATTCTTTTAATTCAATTTCGGTGTTACACTGTGGGATTTAAAAATTTGTTTTTACAATATTTCGCATGCAGGTATCCAATTTTGCATAATTTTAATGCATAGCAATAAAGACATTTTCATTCTAATTGACATAAGGATTAAGTGAGACCCGGAGTGCCCAATGAGAAATCTTTCTCTGCCCCAAGATGTTTACATTTTGATGCAGAATTTATATTCAGAAAACAAAGATACTAATAAATATACTAATACAATACTAATAAAGAGAAATACTATATACTTGAATTTTTTTTTTATTAATCACATATATACATACATTTAGTAACCATTAAAGCTACTATCCTTAAGCGCTGTTTAGACCTAAAGTAACTATGAATGGGGATCTGTTAATTATTAATTTAATTTGGCATTGTGGTTATGAAAATCTGGGAAGATTGCAAGGTAGGATAGTTACACTTTAGTATAATCTCATTAAATAAATCCCACAGATTTCCATGCCTAAAGTATAATCCCACTATATAATAGACACCAGACACATCAACCTATGGCCAGCAGTCCGCATACAGCCCAAAAGAGGACATTTTGGGGCCCCATCTCACACAGGGAGGTCTGCCTATCATGACTGAAAAGGGCCTATTAGCTGCTGCAGCAGTTAAACAGGACAGTTGATAGAAAAACTCTTGTTTAGCATTTCTGTATAACTGCTGCATCGGCCAACAGATTAAAACACATTGCTTTACGGTCAGCATCACAGAGAAGAGCTGGAAGACGGCACACACCACGGAGGAGAGACATAGACGGAAGGCATCAAAGGTAAGGATTAAATAGGAGAGGCTGGAGACTAAAGAACTGGGAATACTGGGGAGCTGGAGATATATGATGTGAAATACTGGGAGCTGGAGACACATGATGGGGGATACTGGAAGCTGGGGAGACATAATTGGAAATACTGGGAGTTGGAGACACAATGGGGATACTGGAAGCTAGAGACACATGATGGGGATACTAGAAGCTGGAGAAACATGATGGGGAATACTGGGGAGGCTGGAGACATATGCATGGTAATTTACTGGGAGCTGGAGACAAATGAATGGGGAATTACTGGAAGCTGGAGAAAAATTGCATATGAGACTTTTTAATTTTCTTTTGGCCCCAACAATCTTAGATTTTTATCCCAATTAGGGTTTTTGAGTTTGACATACCTGATATATACTATATGGACAAAAGTCTTTGGATGCATTACCATTGCACCAACAGGGACTATATTGTATTCAAATACATATACTTTAATAATGATTTGGTTCCCTTTCTGCAGCTACCACTCTTCTTGGAACGCTTTTCCAGCTTTTCATTCTGGCGCCTAATAGTTTTACTTGCCTTTTTTTTTGCTTATTTAAACAGACTAACAGTATTCCCCGTGCCGAATACTGTCAGCCGAAGTAGGGACAGCCAAAAGTTGTTTTCCGGCTGTCTCTATTTCGAATGACAGCAGTTTTAGATTTTCTTTTTTATGAATGGATGAGTATGCGATCAAGGCATACTCACCCATTCATTTTTGGAAGCGCCGCTGCCAGGGACTTAGGGTTAGGCTGCGGAGGGGGGACACCTAGGGTTAGGCTGCAGGGGGATATTTAGGTTGCTAACCTTTCGGAGTATAACCAATCGATATACCAGCCAGTTCTGAACTGGCTGGGAGCGTACAACCCTATCAAAATAGGGCCGTTCGCAACTGTGACCCACGCTCCAAATTTATGTATGTCTGCTGTTTAATTATAATTTTTTTCAGCTCTTATAAATAAGCATGTTTTACAAGACCAGAGCTCAGAAATATAAAAGCATGGAACAGTCAGGATCCTGAACTCTACAACTAACTTCATCTTCATTTAAAAGACAAACTGTTCTTGGAAATCTTCTTCTGGATGTATAAAAATAAAAGAGTAAAATAATTTATTTAAAAAAAGATGTATTTTTATGTTTTTACCATCAAGGAAAAAATAACAATGAACAACAAAAATAGGAAAAAGAAACAATATTAGTCATTGTAGGTTTAAAATACAAACAAAAATGCCTGAAACCACTACAATAAGGTGAAGGAAAGGAAACTACCTCCTGGGCATATTATATAAAAACTCCTACTGCTAGACAGGGTTGCTGCATGCATTAAGCCTTATAAAGCTCTATAAATCGGTTGATGATCTTACTGTCAGGATATCTGCATATTGTGCACAAATAGTAAACCATGGCAGATTAAAGTCTATATGGCTAATGTCGTATGGGAATTAACCAGCACCATGGAGGCATAGCCGGTACCATAGAAGCACATAATAAATAACTAGTGGCTTCCTACAACCACCTCAATCACCATTGCTTCTTCCTTTATATAAGGTGTACACCACTAACTGGCTGATACAGCAAGGACAAATTTTCCCATAACATTTATATTATGGGCTCTATACAATATAGAAACGTATTATACATGGAATATAAGGTATCATAACCATGGTATTTCTCTCCCTTTTTGTCACTAACTTTTATTTTTGCTCCAATCATATGATCTCTCTGATGTTTCTGTGCTTTCATTTCTAATCATTCAGGCATGTCTCATTACTCTTGCTGAATTCATCACCAAATGTTCCCCTTGCCTATTTAAAGCTCCTTCCCAGCTACCTCAGTGTCAGAGCAACAGGTTTCATTCACCAGCTCTCTTGTGTCTTTGAGCTTGCTTGTTTGCCCTGACTCCCTGGATCGTGTACTTAATTCCATTCAGGTTTCAGCCTCTCGATTTCTGTGTACTAGTTCACTATTGTAAAACAGTAAGGAAAATGGGTGGGAGAACAGCACTAGGACCAATAATATAAATAAGCGTAAAAGGTTTAAGATGGTTTATGCCCATTGCCCTGACAACACTCATCCAATCAGTTATTGATTCACCGGTGCATGCCTTGCATAAATTGGGAAGCAACTGTTACTGGGATCACTCTTTGAGAAGGGCTGCGCCCAAAACGTGTCAGGGGATCCTTGTTGGGGCGTTCAGGAACTCTCTCCCCCAAGCATGTCGGCTCTCTCCTAGGTATCAATCATCAAATGCCTAGTCTGCATAGTCTGCAGTAATCTTCAGATCAGTTGCACTTTCTCAAGGCTACTCTTACCTTGACAAAGCCTCATTTTGGGCGAAACGCGTGTCGGGTGTTCAGTCTGGCAACGTTCATACATCTTCCATCTGCGTGCACCTTCAATGATATCTTGCAATCTTCAGCTGCCAGCCTTCTGTTTTCTTCAGCCGGGGGACGCCGCATGTTCTCTACAGCCAGAGTAGGGTAAGATACGGGCACTGGAAAGTGCGAAGCGTGTCCTTGCGGCCACTATATCTATTATAGGGATTCCTCCCTTAGGAGTCAGTGTGCGGTGGTCCCCAGGTGATATGTGTTAGTTTTCAATAATTGTATGTTTTCATATTGGAGCAGCATAGCTGCCCATTAGATGTCTTTTGTTTTTGTCTTTATATGTTCGCCCATTCATTTTCTATATTTTTAATCATGTTTAATTAAAGTTTCAATTTTTAAAGTACCTTTGTCTCTATTCAATATATTTGAGTGCACCTATAAGAGATCCTATGCGTGGGTAATGATTATAGGTCATACCCCTTTTTCCTGTTTTTTATACTCTACTCGTATATAGGGTCCAGGGGAGCACCAAGATTCTTGTGATTGGTTTTGGGCATATCTTATTAATTTATGTATTTACTAGTGCAGCCTAGTTTTTGTTTTACTCTTACCACTCAACTGCTTTCCACAGCTCTGCCCTCACGCCATGTCTCCCGCACATGTATTGATGCTGCAAACTCTGACGAGCCAAGAAGAGTCTCTTCTACTCCAGGCACACCAAGGTTCCTTGACTGCCGGCCGGTATTCCATTCAATTCCAGATTCTGAAATTAAATTGGAATTAGGAAGTTCTGCCTGGACTTAAAGATCATGTAATGGATTAGTTAGCTGCTTGTGATCTTCCATGAAAGAATCCAAGACCATAAGATCTTCTCACATCTGGCACCCTGTTTTCAGACCCCTAAAACTCTGTCTCATCAAGCTTCACCTTCTGCCGTATCATCGGAGGAACCCATGAAATTGGGTCATTTCTGGCTTACTTCCCAATAATTCGGCAGAATCATCTGTATTATGTAGACCCCAAAAACCTCTGCACCTATTCTCCCAAGCACCCGGGTAAAGAGTGCACCTAGTTGTTCCTAGGGAGCACCAACTAGACATGGCCTTTCAACTCCTTGTCGCATCCAACTGCTCAGTGGTCAGCTTCCCTGTATGCCAATAATCATACTGCATGCAGGACAGTCTCACTACCTTACTGCTTTTGTAGACCGTGGGGCGACGGGTAATTTTATCTCAGCCAGAATTGTAGCATTACCCACTATGGCACTGAAGAGGCCCATTGCACTTTCCACAAATAATGGAACCAGGATAGCTCTACTCCATTACATCAGACTATCAGACCTCTTCTACTTTCAGTCAGTTCTATCATGGCAGACATCATACAACAGTCTTGGTTATACCCTGATTTCTGTTGCACTCTCGTATCATTTATTGGTATACATTTCATGGGTTGGCCTAGCGTGCCAAATTCCTTCTACCTGTTTTTCCTCTGTTCCAGTTACCAGACACAGTCTCTAGTCCAGACAATTCTGTCTCTGTCTGGATCCTGGTCTTCTGCCACAATAAGCTCACCTTGTCTCCTCACCATAACTGGGATTGTCTGATTGAACTTCTTCTTAGAAAGACACCTTTTAGAGGAAGTATGTATTCGATGTTGTTCCCCAAGTCTGAGGCTATGTTGTCCTATATATAAGAGACCCTCCAATTAGAATTTATTTTTAAGTATTCATCTCCTGCTGGGCCGGTTTGCAACTCTGCATCAACTACAGAGGCCTGAGTGTCATCAGAACCTTTGCCGTCTACATCTCACTGCATTTTTTTACATGGTTAAGGGGCTACAGTCTTCACCAAATTAGACCTTAGAGAGGCTTATAACCTCTTTTGTATCCGGAAGGGTGACAAGTGGAAGACAGCCTTTAACATCAGGGACAGACCCTATGAACACCTTGTCGAGTTTTGCAACACCCCAGCTGTCTTCCAAGAATTTATGAATGAGGTTTTCATGGACGTTATCTATGTTTGCATGGTGGTAATACCAATAGTATTGGTAATACCTGCTTGAGGGTGCAGTCCACCCAGGCACAATCCATACTGACCACAAGAACCTTCTCTACCTACAGTCTACCCAGTGCCTCAATGCACATTAAGCCTTTTGGTCTCTGTTCTTCAACTGTTTCCAACGCATCTTCACTTTTTCCCCAGAGGCAAAGAATAAAAATGCAGATATGCTGTCCTAAGATTTTGACCCTACTGATCAAGAATCTGCTTTTGATGGAAAGTCCATTCTGGCTCCTTAAACATAATCTATAGCCATAGCTTCTGCTCCAGGTGCTAGCATAATTAATGGAGCTCAGCTGGTGGTTAATGGCCAGTACTCAGACCAACAGCTAGGTTGTTCAGTGTTTAAATACCCAGGATGGAGAACTCTACCTTGCTGGTGATTTTGGGTCGGATCTAGAACAACGTACCTCGGCGGAAATATGTCTGTCAGATGCCGAGGATCCATTGTTTGTTTTCTGGATTGTATGCTCTGGCCACTTTGTCTGCTATCCTCAGGTTTTGCGCAGCAGAATCCTTGTCCTGTTTACTCTTGTTCTGCTGCTCTATTGCCTTTCAAGCAGTACTTCTAGTTTCATGCTGCAGGGTTCTGGTTTGTTCTTGTCCACTGTTTCTGTCCAGTTTCTCTGTTTTTCTCTGGTATCTGCACTAATCTCCTGCCTCTCTGGTTTTCTGTATATTAGACCCTAGACCCTGCTTCCTCTGCCTTTACCTGTTTATGTGTTTCCATTCTTTTACTTTGTATCATCCTCCTGTGAACTCACCTCATGATTCAAGCCATGTTCTCCCAATACTTATTCCAGTCCTGTCTCCTGCATTTGTGTTATGTCCAGTCCTGCCATGCCTGACTCCCAAACCCTCCTGGCTACTCCAGGAGCTGCCACTGGGTGCCCTGCAGCCCAGACTATTATTAACGTTTATTAACGTTTATAAACGTTAATAATAGTCTATCCCCGCCATCAGGTGCTCTAGCGAAGACTTGGCCCCACTTAGACTCCGTGCCCTGGTGTGTGGCGACCGTAACACCTCCACACTGTAACCTTCTTCTGGTAAGATGCTTATTCCCAAATTGGCTCACTCCTCCTGCTTTGCTGGCCATGTTGGTATCAAGAAAAGCAGAGAGTTTCTCTTGAAGTTATTGGTGTCCTGCTTTACACAAGGATGTGGAGAGTATGTTTCATCATGCCCAGGCTAAGACCTCAAGCGTGAAGCCTGCAGGTCCACCACCCCCTCTCCCTAATTCCAACTTTATTACTTATTGGCCCCCTTCATAAGGATTCATGGGAGTCTGGGTAACTGTGGATCGTTTCTCCAGAGTCGCCCATTTTGTCCCCTTCAGGGGGCTACCTTCCACTCCTACTCTGATGAAATTCTTCATCAAAAATGTATAACTTCTCCATAGTTGTCCGCTGGAATTTCTCAGATTGGGGTTCTGAGTTAATTTCAAAGTTCTGGGGAGCCTTTTGTTTAAGCATAAAAGTTAAATATCTCATCTGCAAACCACACAGTCCAAAGGACAAACCAAGAACTGGAAATGCCTCAGAACCTTCATTTTTGTCAACTAGCATGATTGGGTGGATCTACTGCCATAGGCGGAGTTTGCCCATAGCAACCTTGTTCTTTAGTTTTTCTCCAATTTTCCTTTCTATATCCTCTAAAGGTGTCATCCCAAGCTACCTACTTTTTCTGATGTTCTCCCTGCAGAAGAACCTGCCAGCAATAGCATTATTTAAAATTTTCCAGTATCTAGCATCAGGACAACCTAGCTCAGTGCTCCCACCGAAGCAAGGAGTTTGCGGATATTGGGTGATAAGGTGTGGCTCTCCACCTGTATCTTACAGGTCAGTAATTGAGGTGATCAATCAGGTTGCCACCTGTGAGGATACAGGTTCTTCAGATTACATCAGACACAGAGTATATGAAAGTCAAATAGGTTTATTCTCCAAAATATAAGAATAACAGCACACATCAAGGTACACAGTAGCAGCTCCAGACAGAGATGAAATAAGTCCAGGAGTAAGGGCTCCATAACAGATCTTTGGCAGAGTATCACCTCTTAGCTCAGTTCTGTTTCTCCCCCTCATCTTGCAGGGTAGCCAGCTTTATCACCCTCATAATATCAGCCTGCCCAGGGTCCTGATTGGTGGGCTCCTTGCACTATGAAGCCCCCCCTCACCTCTCCTAGGCGTAGTCCCTGCTGGATCCTACTCTTGGCTGTCTGATAAGAGCTCACTAGTAGACAATAGAGGAAAAAAATAAAAGGGACAATAGTGCCTTAACTCACTCAACTCCTGAGTGTCCCATGTAAATCACTTTTATTCAACCCCTGTCCAATCATATAACATCATTAATTAATTTG
>WWET01000231.1:187660-198480 GCA_011038615.1 Limnodynastes dumerilii
ACCCACCAGCAGTAACGTGAGCGTAGGGACGCTGGAGGACGTCCCCTCCAGCGTCCCTACGGCGCTACTATGGACGCCCGATCAACATCTGCCCGGCGCATGCGCATTACAGCTACGTCCTCCGTACTAGCGACGGCGGCCGTAGCTGTGGATCAGGCCCATAGAGGAGGAACAGGCAAGAGTACCCTACAAAAGCGCAAAATTACACAATTTGGTCCTGTTATTTGCACCCAATATTATTATCGTTTGGTTTTTATATTTCTGGCCTTAAAGCCTCCTCCCTATATCCCAGAACTTGCCTTATGAGATTATAGGTGGATGTAATAATCGTAATTAATTTAATTGTGACTAATAAAGAAACAATAAAAAATGTTTTAACTAATAAATAAAATTTTATTTTATGCAGGATACCCACTTTTTTTTTTTTAGGATGCATGTTACATGGGTGGGAGAGCACCTATGGGTTTAAGAAAGTGTTAGGTGGTTATATTATCGATACCACTTACCTCCCTCCCGTTAAATCCCCCTATGCCTATGATCTGGGTGAGATCGGCCCTATTTTAAAAGTTCCAAACAGGCTGGGAAATCTATTTCTTCTGCCTCTAAGAGTCAAAGCAGTTGATGCTTGGAGCACTGAAGAGGTAAGTAAATTTTACCCAACAGTACCCTCCACATAGCCTAACCAAAAGTCTCCTCTCCCCGCAGCCTGACCCTCCCCCAAACCCTAACTGTCCCCGGAGAGGTTACTCACCTGTCCGGTGTGGTCTGCGGCGGGTGCGATGGATCGAGTGGGAAGAAGCTCCGGAAATTAATGGGTAAGTATTGACTGGCATACTTTATTTTTTTATTTTTTTAAATCAAGAAAGGCTTCCTTTTTGAAATAGAGACAGAAAATCAATTTTCGTCTGTTTCTATTACTAAAAGACAGCTCTCGCGACAGGGACTCGCACTGCTTTGATCTCTATGGCTTCATTTATGTGAGTTGACTGAGAGTGGGATATCATTTTAGAGTGCGGCTTTAGTGTACTGAATTCCATAATGTAGGAAGTATTTTTTTTTTTCAACAATTGAAACCGGAGCAGCCCTTCCTCCTTCCTCCTGTATTGACTGAGGATATTAAGTTGCTAGTTTCACAAGATGATAGGGCTATTGAAATGTTAACAGAATTACAGAGAGAAAATGATCAACGTAGTTAGTGGAGAGTCTGTGTATACTATATTACCAAAGAAGAAAACTAATTTTTTTCCTTCTTCAATTAAAACGTCATCATAAAAAATCTTTCTATCAGTCCATCCTGAAAGATTTTAGAGCCCTTTGTAAAAGTTTAGTGGAAAATCTACTTAAGGTGCCTTGGAATCTTTATTAAAGGCTGAAAACGTAGTAATAAAATCCACCGTTAAAGGTGGTGGTAATTGTTTACGAGAGATTATCTAATAGTTCTTTGGAAACTAATCAAAACATTTTCTATGAATTAATTTTTAAAACGAAAGAGGGAAACTTTAGATTTTCTATGGATTAGGTATCCAGTTACACCAACTGTTTATTATCTCCATAAGATACACAACTCTGTGTAAGTTGTTTATATACTTGAGTTTGGTTTTTAACAGTTTTCTTTTCCTTCATTATTTGGAACTGTATAAATAAAGTAACACTAATAAAAATTAAAGTGAATAAGAAAAACAAATAACTATGTGATATAAAATGTTTTTGAATTTGAAATTATCCTAATCATGTTATATAAGCTTAAATACCATATGTTGTGATACATATATACAATAATTACAATATTTTAAATATTGTAGTTTTGTTTTTGCACTGAAATTGGAATGATCTTTTCTGTCTCCTGACATTTGCTATATATAAAGCCTATACTAAAGAGTAGAGCAAATAATTTCACAGCTGTTAATTAATTAATGATGTTATATGATGAGACAGGGGTTGAACAAAAAGGGTCTGATTCAGAGTTGCACTTCCATCTTTTCTTTAGGTGCAAGTGTAGACCTGAGCAATACCATGCTGAATTGTAAGGGGAGGCAGCTTTAAATTTTAAAACCAGAAATAAAATTAGGAGGTGAAGTTTCTTAGTTCAACTCTATTTTATTGAGTAAACATAAAGCTATGCAGTATTTGAGTTCTATGTGTAAAAGTCATGTATTTTCCCTGCATCCAATTTTTTTTAAATTAATTAACCCCTTACTTTGAAAAATGGTTTAGCCGAGCTGTACACTTGCACCTAAGATAAGCCCCATTATCTATTTGCTGTTTAATTCTATTTCACAGAGATAACAGAACTACAGTAGGTAGCTATTTCAGCCTCACAGCTGATGGTAATTTGATCTGCCGAACAGAGCTGGAACATAAGTCTGTCTATACACCACAGCGGAGATGGCTTTTGTACGGTTCAGGCATTACAACCTTTACCTTGAAATATTGTACTTATAAGAAGGCTTCAACCTTCTTGGGACTTTATCCATATCATGGAGCAGGAGACTGCTAGCTATTGACTCACTGCATACATTTTTCTTTCATTGGATGCAGCAGCTACTGGTACTGAGTGCTTTCTCCCTGATTATTTCTAGATACAATTGGCATTAATGGGAAGCAATCAAATGTGATCCTAGAATCAGCATTTTATGATATACATTTTGTAAATTAAATTACTGAACTATTTTATGTTTATGGTGAGACATCTATTATATGTATGGGTTATTAACCAATTATCTTACATGAGTTGTATTTTATTGTATTTTATGCTTGTTTAATTTTTTATCTGTTTAGGATTAGGTCATCCTAATAGGAGCAGCTGTGTTATACAGACTAATATCAGTGGGAATCTATAGAATTAGCACCCATATTAACTTTACTTTGTAGTTTTTGTATTCCATATCTCCCTCCTGAGGCCTCTGGTCATTGATTGGTTTACCTTCTTTCACAAACCTCCACCACTAGTCATGGTCCAAAATTAGGTCAAACAAGTGCTGGACTCTTAAAGATCCAGAAGTACTCTTCAGTATCTCATTGATGTTCACGCTTCTCAGCTCATTAAGGCCTTAAATTCCCTACCAGACCTCATTGGGGTGAACACACTCGTAGGGAATTTCCTAGGTTTACTTTTGCCCCAATCACATGATCTTCTCTCAGCAGGGCATTTGCCTGCTGACTTTAGCCCTTGAGCCTGCTGATGCACCTAACTTCATTTAGATTTCCAGTCTCTTGGTTCCTGTGTACCAGTTCTCTGTTTTATCTCTAGTTCCAGTGTCCCGTGGTTCCTTCCTGTCTGGACTCCGCCCCACTTACATATCCATAACCCAACTGTCAGGATATAATCAAATATTATGTGTACAAATTAAATATCTGTATATAGAGTGACCTCTGTTTGGCCAGGGTCTGGTGATTCATGGAAATACCTTGAATGTAGTAGGGCCGAACAAAGTGGTCAGGTTAGGGCTCTGTTGTAAATGGATCAGTTTATTAGGGAGGTCATAAAAGCTAGATTTCTGCAGAAGATACTCTCCAGACCCCAAACTCTCATGTGTCAAAAAGGTGGGGGCTGTCTGGAGAGGAGCAGGTTTTGGTCTTTAAAAACGTGTGTATGATATATACACGGGGTTCTCTTCATGAGATCTTCTGGACGGAAGGAAGTGTTCCATATTCCCCAGTAATCTGCTAATCTCAGGCAGGGAAGGTTGGGTGTAAGTCTTTCTGTGTTTCCCCTTTTATTTTGTAGGAAACTGTTCTGCATATTGTATGTCTATTTTGTTATTCTCTGCAATTAAGCATTGTGATTATTATCATATTAAATATCAATTAATAAGTTCATGTCTCTGTGTTCTTAAGGATTCACGCAGTCAGAGAAGCTCGGTTATTAAACGCTACTGAAGGGTAACAGAAGAGATCATTCTAGGTTTATGATAATTCTGGTAAAGCATAATTGTGTTTGATTTGGGTAAAGGAGAACCAAAGGCCTCCTGTGAATAGCCTTGGTGGTGGCAGTTCATTGGTAATAAGTCATATTTGGGGTGGGAGAAGGGGCATTAGTCATTGTAGAACAGACCAGGTGGCTGTTGTGATTAACCCCTTGAGCCCCAGATAAGTCACGAAAGCCTCAGGTGAGGTCAGGGTCGTGACAATGAGTGTGATGTGTGAGTGTGATGTGTAAGTGTAGTGTGTGAGTGTAATGTGTAAGTATGATGTGTGAGTGTAGTGTGTAAGTATGATGTGTGAGTGTAGTGTGCAAGTGTGATGTGTGTGTAATGTGTGAGTGTGATGTGTAAGTGTAGTGTGTGAGTGTAATGTGTAAGTATGATGTGTGAGTGTAGTGTGTAAGTATGATGTGTGAGTGTAGTGTGCAAGTGTGATGTGTGTGTAATGTGTGAGTGTGATGTGTAAGTGTAGTGTGTGAGTGTAATGTGTAAGTATGATGTGTGAGTGTAGTGTGTAAGTATGATGTGTGAGTGTAGTGTGCAAGTGTGATGTGTGTGTAATGTGTGAGTGTGATGTGTAAGTGTAGTGTGTGAGTGTAATGTGTAAGTATGATGTGTGAGTGTAGTGTGTAAGTATGATGTGTGAGTGTAGTGTGCAAGTGTGATGTGTGTGTAATGTGTGAGTGTGATGTGTAAGTGTAGTGTGTGAGTGTAATGTGTAAGTATGATGTGTGAGTGTGTACTGGGCTTAGCACGCCCATACTGTACAATTTAAATGGCTATCCCCGCCTCTGTGTAGTAACTCGAGTGTCCAGACTATCGTCGTAAAAAACGCACGCCCCTTGGGTGAAAAATACGCTGAAAATTCGCTCGCTGTACGCTCATGTCCTTTGGTCGACCGGAAGTTGTCATAATGCACATGCGTAGTGCGTTTTTTTTTTTTCACGAATTTTCGATTACGATCGGCGTCTGATCGCTTGCGGCCGTAGCTCTGGATCAGGCCCACCAACCATAAGTTTACCGCACAGAACTGCGTCCCTATGCCTTATTAGCATGGCAAACCCTCTTTTGCCAAGCGGAAGGCAAACACTGCCCCGTCGGACGGATCTCCCTGAGGACGGAACAGGTTTTACAAGCAAGGGGACTTACGCAAGTGACTTGCATAAGTCTCCATGTGGCCTTATCTGTGAATAGAAAAAGTTTTGATGCTGCAAGGAGCTGAGAATTGCTGCTTCTTTGCAGAGAGAAAGAGCAAAGTGTGTGCAGCTTTCAATCAGCAGCTAGTCACTGACATAACTTAAGGGTTAAATCCTTGACTTACCTCGGGGTGTGTAGCTTGGAACGGGATGGAATAGGAAGTGCGGCTCCTCGGCTCCTGCAAATCCTGGCCTAATATCCTGACTCTTGGGGATCCCTGCAGCATAAATTCAAGTCTGGGCAGCCCCTTCTATCCTGTGATCCGTCCCTGACCCTGCTGGTGGCGGCGCAAGGTTCGGGAGCGTTCTGGCAGTGAAACAGGGAGTGGGACCTGTCAGCAGTGCGGCGCGGGGAGAGGCAACTACACTTGTGGAAGTTTGCAGGGCAGTATAACCTTTGGGGACTGTGGGAGACCTTCCTGGGCCGAAGGGTGACTGGGAGAGGTGGAAAAAGGCTCCCTGGGACCCAGAGCCGCATGATAACAGTTTTTGGTTCCAAACGAAGGAGACTGCTGTCCGCCATTTTGAGAAGCCGTGAGCCAGGGCTGGAGGAGAGCCAGGGAAACTAAGGGCGCTCTGTTCCTTGGAGAGTCGATATCCACTACCTCACCAACGACTGGGGTGCTCTTTGGGTGCCTTATCTTTAGGTAATCTCCTCTATCACAGTCCTCCCTTGCATCCCCTGCCTGTTAAGGTGAACAGTGGAGCTATTAAATTGGAAAGTATAGAAGTCTGCTTCTTGAACACTCTAAAACAGCTTGCAGACTTTCTAATTATTGTAGATTTTACTCTATTGCGTAGAGTAATTCTATTGAATGTTTGCGTATATCCTTATAAAGAGAGCACACTATAGGTCTTGTGAATATCCCTATATAAAGTGCACACTGAAGGACTTGTAAATATCCCTATACAGAGTGCACATAGAATATCCCATGAATATCCTTATAGAGAGTGCACACTGAAGGACTTGTGAATATCCCTATATAGAGTGCACATAGAAGGTCTTGTGAATATCCCTATATAGAGTGCACATAGAATGTCCCGTGAATATCCTTATACAGAGTGTACATAGGACTTGTGAATATCCCTATATAAGGTGCACATAAAAGGACTTGTGAATATCCCTATATAAAGTGCACACAAAAGGACTTGTGAATATCCGTATACAGAGTGCATATAGAAGGACTTGCAAATATCCCTATATAAGGTGCACATAGAAGGACTTGTGAATATCCCTATACAGAGTGCACTTAGAAGAACTTGTGAATATCCCTATACAGAGTGCTCATAGAAGGACTGGTGAATATCCTCATACAGAGTGTGCACATAAGTCTGTGTCTGCTTCTTTAATGCAATATCCTGTTGGCAGCTCTTCTACTCAATATCAGAAATTTGATTTGCTGGCTGCCCTGTAACCCACTCTCTGGTTGTTATGGGAGGACTTATGAATATCCTATTACAGAGAAAGTTCTAGGCTGTGCCTGCCTCTGCGTTGGGAGAACTGCAATTGTGAATACTCTATTCAACCTTTAATTTCCTCACTTACTACACTATTCTTGAGGCACAGGCTCATAAAACTTTTGCATTTACTGCCTGCACTTCCGTCACTATATATCCTGGACTTTAATCTGCAGTCATACAAGTTACTTATGCCAGTCAAAAAGGAAATCCTTAGCACAATCGGGCGGTCTGGTAATGCAGCGTCTGCTGCTGCCCGCTTGGAAAAGTTCACCAGGCAGTCCACATCGGCAACTCCCCCTGATCCACCTAGTCCTTTGCGATCAGGAGGTCAATGAGGTGATGGGGAACCGCCGGAGAATCCTGACTCCACATTACATCAGATACTCAGCGCTATATCAGCGTCCGAGAAATCACTGATGAGGAGGATAGGGGAGGCGCAGATGGACATTTCACAGTTGTGGCAAGATCTACAAAAGATGTGAGAGCGGGTCTCGGAAACGGGGCGTCGGATTTCAACACTGGACGACGCGGTGGCCCCAATCCCAGCCCAGATTGCTGCATTGACTTCCGAGATGCGGCAATGCAAGTTGAAACTCTCTGGTATGGAGGGGCGCCTCCGCCGCAACAACCTTCGCTTTGTTGGTCTTCCGGAAAAGGCAGAGGGTAAAGCTACGGAATCCTTCCTTGAATCGTGGCTCCTTCAGGAATTTGGTAAAGATGCCTTCACGCCTCAATTTGCTGTCAAGTGGGCTCATCGTATTCCTACACAGTCTCCGCCTCCTGGAGCACCTTTATCGCTAAGCTCCTTCACTACCGTGACAGAGATGCTGTATTGCGAATGGTTCATGCTAAGGGTCCTTTTCCATTTGAAAACAATGCAGTTTCTGTGTTCCCGGATATCGCCATGGATGTACAAACATCCTGGGTGCAGTTCACGTAGGTGAAGAAGCAACTGCGGGAATTGCAGATCCCCTACGCTATGATGTTCCTGTCCAGGCTCAGGGTAGTCACTGATGGCTCTACTCAGTTCTTCAATTCTCCAGAAGAGGCCATGGACTGGCTTGAGATCGCCGCGCCGTAGAGATCGTCCAGACGGCTAAGTATTGTTAAAGCTCCTGCCTAAATTCTTTAACATATAATGATTTTATACATTACTTAAACCGTTGTTGGACACTTCAATAAGAAAATGCAAGTCAGCTTCCTGGACCCTAAGACTATTCTTATAGATATGACTCCCTTGTGGCGGTGGTTATAGCCGTAGGTACTTCCCCCTATTCTTGGTAACAGGAGCCGCTTCCCCCCCCCATTATAGCTTTTTCTTAGAAAAAGCCCCATAGGTGATTAGTTTAATTGATACTAATTGTTTATGGTTAGTTACCAACTTCCCCCATGCCTTGATTTTGGAGGGAGAAAGTTTGTTTGTATAGGTAACTTTTTTGTTTTTTTTTGTTTTATCTGTTTAAGAGTACAGGTATCCCATAAGTTTACATGGGTATACAAGGTGGGTTAGGGGGGTTAAAGGCACTGCTATTGGGTGGTAGTGTGTGATTGTTTATAAAGTGTATATCTCTAAAATCTTGGTGCTATTGATATATTGTTTTCTGCTCATCTCTCAATAAATATGTTGCATGAGGGTGGGGTTGGGGGGTTATCCTTCCTTACTTAAAATATTAGAGGCCTAAATAATCGTATAAAGCGCTCTTTAGTACTCAAGCAAGTTAAAAGGCTTGCAGCAGATGTTATATGCCTGGTAGAAACGCATCTCACTGGCAGCCGTCTCCTTTCTCTTAGGCACCCCTGGGTAGGGTGGGCCTACCACTCACCATATACTAATAACTCCCGGGGGGGTGTCCTTACTCATCCGTAAGCACATACAGTGCGTGCTGGAGCAAGTTCAAATGGACCCCTATGGCCACTTTGTATTCCTAAGAGCAGTGGTGTATACCTTCCCATTGATAATACTTGGTATTTATATTCCCCCCCCCCTATTGTACTGAGGTCCTCAACCATGCAGCTGTTTTCATGTCTCAATCCCCAGGGGTGGAAGTGGTGTGCTTGGGGGATTTTTAACAATGTCCTGGACCAAACCCTTGATAGGTGGCATGAACGTAAGGTGGACTTGGTTCCTGGCCCTACCTCTTTTGCTAAAATGATGTCTGAACTTGTTTTGGCTGAACCCTGGTGTTCTAGGTTTCCGCAGAAATGCCAATATTCCTGCCACAACGCCTTGTCCCGTATAGATTTAATCCTGATATCTCAAACGCTGATGCCCAGAGTGGAAAGTGTGGAGTACAGGTCTAAAGGTGTGTCCAACCACTCTCCACTTAGCTTATCCATCAATCTAGACAATAATAGAGGTGTTCGCTTTTGGAAATTTAACCCCTTCTGGCTGATGGTGGGGGCCGGTCTAGATCTTTTGGTCTCCTGGGAAGGTTACTTCGAAAATAATAGGGACTCAGCTAGAGCTGCGTTTGGGATGCCTTCAAGCCATTCTTGCGCGGCACACTTATTAAAAGAGTGTCCAGTATCAAGCGCTTTCACAAAGAAAAAGAGGTGACACTGGAACAATCCTGCAGGGACCTAGAGGCTCAGTACTTGTCCTCTAGAAATCCTGATGAGGGGTCAGAGGGAGTGGACAGACTACCTTTTGGACAAATCCAAACGTAGACTCTTATTTGCAAAGCATTCTTTGTACCTGCAGGCGGATGCAGGAGGCAGCTATTTAGCATGCCTTGCAAGAGGTCAGGTGTAATAGTACTATCTCGGCCATTCGTGACTCTGCGGGGGTTGTGTATAGAAAGGGCTCAGAAATAGCAGAGGTGTTTTTCGCATTTTATAAAAATCTATACTCCCACAAGTGAGCTATACAACTGGTCACCTGGTCAATTAGATGCATATCTAGATCAGGTCCGGTTTTGCGCCCTCCCACAGGAGTCAGTGGATTTCCTTGACGCCCCTTTTTGGTTCAGGAGTTGGAGGGAGTTATTGGCTCCTTTCCTAACCGCAAAGCCCCTGGTTTGGATGGCATCCCTGTGGAGGTCTACTAAACCTTCCCCCAATTCTTTGCCCCCCAGTTATCATCCCATTTTAACACATTCTTTGAGGAGGGGGAGTTTCCTCCATCCCTGTTGGAGACCCTTATCGTCATGATACTCAAACCATATAAAGATCCCCTTTACTCTGCATCCTATCGCCCAATATCCCTTCTTTCAACAGAGGTTAAAATCTTAGCAAAATTACTGGTACTAGATTAAACACAGTCATTACCCAGATTATCCACCCTGACCAAACGGGCTTTATGCCAGGAAAATCTACCATTACAAACCTCCGGAGGTTATTTAGTCACATCCAACTAACTGATGAGTCCACGCCCGGGGCCGGTACTATCCTTAGATGCCGCTAAGGCATTCGACTCGGTCAAATGGCCTTATCTGTGGCAGGTGTTGCAAAGATTCGGCTTTGGCATTGGATGGGTCCAGCTGCTCTACTCTTCCCCCTGCGGCCAGGATATCTATTAATGGCTACACCTCAGATTCATTTCGGCTAAGAAGGGGAACAAGGCAGGGGTGCTCTTTATCACCGGCACGGTTTGCCCTGGCTATCGAGCGCTTAGCGTGTCTTATTCGTGTTAGTCCAGATATAGCGGGGCTTCCGGCTGGGGATTCGGTTGACAAAATTGCCCTATATGCGGACGATGTTCTGCTCTTCCTTTCTGATGTTGGTTGAGATATGGGCAATCTATTAGATATGGTTCCCATTGGGTTGCCTGGATCCTTCTCGAGCCCCTCCACTGGGCCCATTACAATGGACAAATAATTTCAAATATTTAGGTATTTGGGTCTCCCACAAGGCTGCAGAATTTGCTAAGTTTAACCTCCTCCCTGTCGATAATTATTTTAAAAGCAAATTTCATGTATGCCAAAAACTCCTATTGACAGTCACTGGTAGGATCAACCTTGGCAAGATGATAATCCAGCCTAAGTACTTGTACATACTACAACATTCCCCGGTCTATATTCCTCGCAAAGTATTTACAACTCTTAACGGGCTGCTTTCCTCATTTGTTTGAGCTGGACGCAAGCCTAAACTTAAGATCGCAACTTTGTACCTGCCCAAGTTGGGAGGTGGTCTCGCCTTGCCAAATTTCATGAATTATTACATGGCCTCTCAGCTAGTACACCTTATCCCCTGGGTTAACGGAAGAGGTCCTATGGTTTTGATAACTGCCCTGGTGCACCGC
>WWET01000231.1:198507-214256 GCA_011038615.1 Limnodynastes dumerilii
CCAGGTCTTTCTCCTTTACAAACTTTGTTGGTGGGTAGATCCAGTGGAGCCACCTACCCTTTGGTCAAACAGGCCATCAAAATATGGAGGCAGGCTGGGCAACTGTTGGGGGGTGAGGAAACGGATCCAGAGGCCCCAATATGGCGGAATAGGAATTATCCTGAAATACTATCTCTTGAAGCTCACAGTATTTGGTCACATTACCCCCCTGTAAATGTTAGGCCAACTATTTTCAAAAATGGGGTATTAAGGACGTTTGAACAATTGAAGGAGGAACTTAATTTCCCTAATACAAATTTTTTCACATATTTGCAGCTTAGGCACGCCTTGGCTACACAATTCCAAGATGGGGCTCCTGTTATCAGGGAATCTAACACTAAATTATTACGAAGAGACTTGGGTCAGCATAGGGCCATCTCATACATTTATAGTACCCTCAACAGTGTGGTTGCAATTAACACACTAGCTGAGCTGTGCCTTAAGTGGACAGTAGATGTAGGTGCGTTGGATGACTAGGCCTGAGAGCATATGGTGGGCTGCACAAGAGAGGCTTTGGCATGCCTGCGCTTCCAACAAGTCCACTTCTATGTTATGCAGAGTTTCCTATACGTCACTGAGTATGTTTAAACTTGGTCTACGTCCCTCCTCCAACTGTCCAAAGTGTGGTGCTCCTGGGGGCAGACTTCTGGCACATGCTGTGGGTTTGTACAATGTTTTTGGGAAAAGGTTTGGTCATGTGCCAGGGATACCACTCTAGATCTCCCTTGTTTATACCCCCTTTTTGTACTTTTTGGATTTAATGCTGAGGAATTTAGTAATGTGATCCTATACAGATATGTGCTTAATCTCTCTACACTTACCAAGGTTGTTATAGCCAGATCCTGGTTAGCCTCAGACCCTCCCAGTTTCCAAACTTGGAAGGCCCTAGTTAATTATACTGTTGGGTACGAAAGGTATCTGTATACGCAAAGGAAGGCCTTGCACAATTATAATTGGACACGTTGGTGGGAATCCCCACACAGTTTAATTCTGGAACCTCCTGATACCCCCATGTAATCTTGCTGGGGCTCCATATATTGACCCTTTATCCTTTTCTCCTATGTGCTTGGATGGATGGCGATGGGATGTCCCTCCTATGGACTTGGCCTTAAGTTAAATTAATTTGTATACTTTGTGATTCCCTTCCCTACCACCACCCCATACTCTTATCAATCAAATATAACTTATGACTAGTGTTGAGATAAAGCTGATCAGGCAGTGACCTGGCTGTAGAGATGAGCAGTTCTTTAGTTCTCGGAGCAGTATCTTTAGTTCTCGGATATGTATATGCAATCTGTTTTTCAATAATCAATGAAGAATAGACCTTGTACTCCTAATGGTTTCTAACATGTCACATGAAAGGAGGTTTGTTTTAGAGTATGTTATGTTTATGTCTTTGTACCTTTGTTTTGCTGTATGTCTTGAAAAAACAATAAAAGACTACTGAATAAAAAAAATAAAAATAATCAATAACTAATCAGTGACTAACTGCTAATAGAAAGTTGTAGGCAATTTCTCTGCAGAGGTGTGTAAAATTCTCTGCTCCTTGCAGCTTTGCTAATGAGAGAATCACCGGTTGTTTTTAAGGTCAGGCCACTGGACAAGGGTTCCTGTTGTCTGCTTTATCGCTGGATCTGGCCAAGGGCCGTTTTTTGCAGCAAGCTGAAGCTGTAGCTCCATCCACCCAATTTTTAAGCTGGTCCTGACTGTATATACATTAAACTAATTACTTACATTTATTAAAAATATCTGCTTTTAAGTGTCAGTTTCTCTGAAGTTTCATTATGCACATATGCGTAATATAAAATGTGTAAAGATAAGTTGTGGTATTTTACATATATAGGACGTATGAACCTTGAAATGGGGGTGTTTAAAATATTGTTTAGGTAACAAGGTATTAGTCCTGTAGACTAACCAAACAAATGAGCTTGCATGTTGCAAATATCTACAATATAGTACACCTAACACAAGCAGTGTGTCTTTTACAAAAAACTTATTAAAATATATAGAAATATCATTTTGTATTGTTCAATATTAGATTAACTTGTATAAGAAAAACAAAAAAAGGTCTATAGGCAAAGATGTACAGTAGTTTACCTCATTTATAGACTAGTGACAGGTCACTGTCCACAATTCAATTGAAACCATGGTAGATTGGTGGAAGAGGGGGGTTGTGTAAAACAATGTATATTTGTAGCAGTGCAGATATTACACATTTATTTCTAATAGGATATGTGTCAACTTGAATGCAATTGCATCCACACCTCAATTGTGTTTACGCTCTTCTCAGACCAATGATAAAATTGTGATCAGAAATTATATTACACATTTGTGTATGTATTAAATTTTAATTTATAAGGATGAAGCAAACAAACACGTATCCCATTCTTAATAATTTCCAGACATGTACAAAAACCAAACTACAAAAATGTCTCCATAGTAAAAATTCTTGTCAAACTAGTGTTATGTTAATAAAAGAGCCAAGACCACGAATCATACAATTCAATTATATTTTATTTGTCTGTATCAAATTACACCTTGTAAGAATGTATCATATAGGGAAACTGTGCCAACTGTCACATACTAATATAAAGGGGAGGGAGAAAGACTAATGCTTTCTTTAGAACTGTAAATAAACTGTGCGTTGTTCCCCACAAGAGAGAACCAGCAGCAAACTTCAAAATTGTGTATTTCTGGCCTCACACGGACCATGCTTGCAGTAAAAATACATTTTGGCATACATTATGGTTAACAATCCAGACTAACCTACTAAAATCATTCTGTACCTGAATTTGGCAGTTTTTCAATTCTTAATTAGAACAAAAAACCATCCAAAAGAAAAGAAAAATCAGAAAAAATACCCATCAAAAACAGTTTAAATATAGCTAGAAATATATGAGGGTGCAGATGAAAGGGAATTGTCACAAAGATGGCAAGTATTACAGACTTTCACAACACTTAGCATGGCATTACTCTGCAACAAAGCATGAAACAATTGAAAGAGATGGAGATATAAGGATGCAAGCACTGTTGTTTGCATGATATGGAGCCCTAGCATTTTTAGTAATGAGTGTGCGTACATACTTTCTGCTAATCCCTGCAACTGCAAAGGGGCTTTCAGGAGGTCTTCAGAAGCTTGGTTACCAGCATGTGATATAACTATTACCTAGAACTGAAATTTTCTATAGATTTGGACATTTATAGACAACCTATGGATCACCATATGACTGGATGCTAATATTAGAATCCAGTCATCATAATCGTTTGTCAAAGAAATCATGTATAGGAAGTCATTAGTTTACATCAAACTCTTGCTATGAATTTTGTAGGAGCTGCAATAAAAACAATTCTAACAAAATATAATGTAGGGCCTTAAGAACATGGTTATTAAATATGTCACATCATCTGCTGGTAATCTAAGTATTGGAAGTTGAGTTGCCCTCCCCAAATACTGGACAAGTATCAATGGATCAGAGGTAGACAGGTGAGCGGGGAGGGGGTATATATGTATTTATATATGTATGTATGTATGTATGTATGTATGTATGCACACACAATTTTTGAGGTGACAGGAACAAATAGTTCCTTCAACACGCCTGTAAAGAGAGGAGGTTGAAAGTAGGAAAAAGTAGGACTTGAAGACATGTTCTTACAGGCTTCTCCCTTTTATTATTTAAAGTCTGGTTTCTCTGGTAAAGTGCAACCAGACCTTCGGATAACCACGTTAGCAGAATAATGACCAGCTCTGATACACTCCTCCAATGGTTGCTCAGAAACCAGCTGGGAAAGGAAACCTGATGAGAGAAAAAAAAAAGTTGCTAACGGAAATAATTTATAATAGAGCAAATAACATCTAAAATTTACTGTATCCAAATCGGACACCTCAAAATGATCACACCTCCCAGAAACACGTGCTGGAATGATATTTCAGTAGAAGAGACTTTGTAAAATGTGGGTCAAAGAAAACACAGAAATTGGATATTGCCCTAATCTCATTTATTGACCGTGTATATTCTCGGTACAGGCAGAAACTTTCAAAGCAAGCATTGCAGTCAACATCACTGATGGAAATGTAGGACCTGCTGTCCTAGAGACAAAAGGGGATTTGAAACAACAGCCTCCATGTACCCTAGGAAGTGTTACTGCTTTTTCATACTAATCAGATGAGCCATCAGGAAAGTGTTAATTATGCGCAACAAATTTCAGCTGCACTGTTCAGTAATCTACAAGGGACACTTCATGAAGTTTTCAGTGGATAATCCAAATACAGCATATGGCCACATCCATTACATTTTTATTGAGGACCATTGATTATAAACTTAGCTTGCTCATTATGCTCCAAACTAAAGAAGAGGAAAGAGCTTAGCGAATAAAAAAAATACCTTTAAAGGCTGATTTTTACATAACACATTTATTAATTGCAAAACATTCAAGCAAATATAAACAACAAAAGCAAGAAAAACTTCTCCAGTCAATATATAATTTTGAAGCTTGGCTAAAAGCTAAATACATAGTTTACTTGTTTTATTTTTAGCACAAATTTAGTATGATCAAATAATTCTTACCTCCAACAAAAGCATCTCCAGCTCCATTTGTGTCTACAATTTTACTCTGATCAATTTCTAAGACAGGGAAGGAAACCACTTCATTTTCTGAGAAGTAAAAAATAAAATAAATAAGATAATTTCAAAATATGAATTAGATTTCGCTAAACTAAGCTTATATTACATATAGAACCTACAATTGAACCTATCTAGAGGTAAATAAAAAGACATAGGTAAATAAAGGCAGTACCTCAACACTAATTTTGAATTCTTAAATATTTGTGCCATATAAATATGTAAATTTAGCAGTCTAGAAGCCAGGTTTACTAAGCTGCAGGTTTGGAAAAGTGGAGATGTTGCCTATAGCAACCAATCAGATTCTAGCTCTCACTTTCTTTTTACATACTAGAGAATGTCAGCTAAAATCTTACTGGTTGCTATGGGCAACATCTCCACTTTTCCAAACTCGCAGCTTAGTATATCTGGCAACAGGACCTCAACATCGAAACTGTAATTCTTGAATGTGCATCAGATGAAATGGTGCAGGTCTATACACAAGAGCTGTATAATATTGTATGAAAAAGGCAAAAGTTTGACACAGGAGTGTATTATGGTGCTATTCCCATGAAAATGCAACTTAAAACTTTGCCAATTAAGAATGAGATATAACAGTGGCTACTGTTTTCCCAAGTCTTAATCCACTTGTATTGGTATAGAAAGTGAAAAGTATTATGCATTATGATAAAGATGAACAATAAAGGGGATCTAGAATTTTATAAAGCTGCAATAGAAGGAATATAAAAAGCATGCATGTAGCCACAACCAAATAAAAGGATCTCTAACTTAAAACTGCTCCCCAGGTAGGTAGCAGTCCTGGCAAGAGGAGATAACTGTTTATTCTAAGATATAGATCCATATTATTCTTTCACACTATGTATGAGCAGCACCCAAATAGGATGTGCCTGTTATTCAGGTAAACATTTTCTATCTGCACACTGTTACATATTGCAGAGAAAGGTCTCTTCTCTGCTTTATTTTCCCAGGCAACCAAGTGGGAATTTCTGAAAGCAGCTGGCCTGTCTGTTTATGCTAAATTTCAGGGCAGTGGAAGATGGGGAATGGAGAGGTGCCAGGACTGCCCCACTCGTTATAGCCACTGCTCTATTCATTATCATGTCAATAGAGTCTGCACAGTACAGACAAAGCAGGGTTATGAGAACCTCCCAGAGCATCCTGACTCAATCAAGCAACAATACTTCTTACAAGAGCATCTGTAACACAGACGTTATTACATGGGGGCCTACTTAGGGTTACTCTGAAGGCAAGATGATATTTGAGCTAACAAGAAAAGCAGTAACTATGCAGCTTTACATCAGAATAATATATTGATATTGTTTTTCAGAAAAATGAAATGTAGAAATATACAGAATGTTTTATTTTAAAATATTTAAATATCTATCACAATTATGGCTTTGACCCAAGAAATTAAGAAATTATAGACACCAATTCAAATGGTAGTGTGGGAAACAGATTTGGTCTATGCTGGCAAAGTAAACTGTGATGATTGTATTATGCATGCTTGAACACAGCTGGTACTTCACTTCACTATATGAAGGAAACCTGAGATGATGAAGGTATGTCTGGCTAAGAGCAGAAAGGAGATGTGATCAGTGGTGTAATGCATCAGTCAAAAAAATGAACATGTCTTAGAAGCATAAGGGAAGTGAAATAGATGATGATGATAATAATAATAAACAGGAAACCACTGGTTGCAGTCCCCGCTCCGATGGGCTGTCTTTAGAAATAGAGACAGCCGAAAGTTAATTTTTAGCCATTTTTTTTATGAATGGGTGATCAGCATACTCACCCATACATTTTCGCTTGAACCGCCGCACCCACCGCAGACAGCTCCGAATCGGTTAGTAACCTCTTTGTGAACTTTTAGTGTTGGGGGTTAGGGTTAGGCTCTTAGGAAGGGAGGGTTAGGGCCATAGAAGGAGAGGGTTAGGGTCAGGCTGCGGGGAAGGGAGGGTTAGAGTCAGAATTAGGGTTGGGGTTCGTTTTTTAGGCTTACCTACTGCAGCACCGTGTTCGGTGCTCTGGGGATCGATTGCTATGCCTGATCGAGGCATAAACAGTCGATATCCCAACCAGTTCGGAACTGGCTGGTATAGGACGGTCCTATTGCAATAGGGACCCACACCCGAAACCACACATACTAAATAATTGCATCTGAAACAGCACTAGTAATATTCTACTGTGACACTTCGTTCCACTGTTTACAAGTCAGGTTGAAACAGCCAAAAAGTTAAATGAAAAATTATACAATTGAATTAGTCACTTTGGGAACGATTGATAAACTTCAAATTAACCTACAATGACTTACACAAAAACGTTTTATCTAATTATAAGCAAAGGAATCCCAGACAGACTATTACTGTAGCAATTAAAATACCAATTATCTGTTTCAGAAAAATATCATAGTTTCTAACAATTAATTACCAAAAGAGACAAGTAAAATCTCAAACTAGGTGGAGCAAACGTCCCTTGATGAGATTATTGCTGCCATTATTCTATTTTTAATGGTCATGACAAAATCTTCAGGGCTTCAAAAGGAAGTAATTTTTTTTACTTTATTTCACCCAACTTTTCTAGCAATAGAATATATTGATGTATTGGAACTTAGCCAAAAAGCAAGTAAAGAAAATAGTTACAATCATTTCTACAATTTACACTTGGAAACTTTACAAAAGTTTACACAAAGGAAAGTCTCAATTCTTATTCTGTTTTCACATTTGCCTCCCTACACATTGCAGAATGGTTTTGCTCAGGTCTACACTTGCACTTTTTTTGCAGGTGTAAGCGCAGCTCTGGATCAGCCCCATTGTGTTCAACAATATAAAACTCAGATATGGGAAGATCAAGGGGATGCTGGATCGGGTGTGGTTCCCTCTTTTGTGACTGATCATACCCCAGAAGTGAAGCCTTTATTCCTACCTGTCCTGCTGCATAACCCTAATCTTCTTCTTCTATCAGCCTAAGATTAACACTTCCTGTCCTGCAGCCTAACCTTAACCTTCCATGTCACGCAACTTAACCCTAATCTCAGCCTGTCCGGGAGAGTACAAATCGCTATACTTTGTCGAAATAGGCCCATAAGCTACAGTAACTGTTCCCAGTTTAAATATTCGTTATCCACAATATTTAATCCGCGATTAAGCTGTTTGATATATCATTACCGCTAATCGCAGAGGCAACTACATCCCGCTGTGTATTTAAAAAGTATATTTTTACACTAGCATAGTTTAAAAAAAAAAAAAAAAAAATATATGATTTAAAAATGCCACTTTTACAACAGACATTGGGCTACATCCAGACTTAAGTTAACTTTAAGTACGATCACAAAGCGTAGTTATGCACTAGTAAGTATAATACACTCCCACTGGCACTTCCCTCGAACGCACGTAACTGCGGTCGTACATATCACCTTCTCGTACGGAATTTAAATGCCTCCCTCCACCTACAATGCGTATTTTCTGCTTGCATAGGGATGACACGCCCCTTCATACGTAGTTACGAACAAGTTACGTACAATCAGAGTTACGATGTGTAGCATTTGCCGTGCGTAAATTCACTGTTGTACTTAAGTCTGGATCTGGCCCATTACCTGTAAAAACTACCACTCCAGAAAGTTATATAACTAAAGCTTTTATTTATAAAATGACATCATCCCAACAATAACTGAGCAACAATTGTAAGATATAACAAATTATTTTCTTAATTGATAAAAATAAACTATTAAACACTTATTTTTGAAAGAATTCTAACTTTTTAGCATTTTTTTTTCACACCTGCCTAAAACCTTTGCACAGCACTGTATGTATACACACATTCTGAACACATCTGTGAAGAGAAGCACAAAGTCACCTGTTGCCATAATAGTTTCTTCATGACCCTGTGTGAACACAATAACCCTTGGCCTTTTTGAGTTCACCTTTGGCAAAGCCTGAGCCTTTCTGGCAATTTCTTTAATATCCTCTGTCTAAAAAAAACAAAACGCACAATGTTACACCAGACCCTCCACCATGACCCATTCCATAAGGTACAATTTATTCCGCTACTGAGCTTCCAACTGTCACTCACCTGGTTTAAATGAATTAACTGATATTTAAAAAACTATTTGCCTCTTCAACAAAGGGGTTACCATAGTAACTTACAGTTGGAACCTGAGGAGCAGAGTATTTTGTACCTAATGGTCATGTTGGAGGGTATGTTATACTAAGTTATAGACATTAAAATAATAGCAATAAAACATTGGGAATAAGATGATATTAGCAATATAAAATTATATAATGCTATTTTACATAATATATACATCCACACATTTTTAATATCATAAAAAATGTGGAATTTAAACACAAAATAAAAACAGGGATAAAATAAGAGACTATTTGTGCAATTTTTATCACACTATGTATCAACTGACCAATATAAAGACCAACCACTGCAACAGGTAATAAAACCTCTAACAAAAAATGTATTCATGACCACACATTGAGCCTAATGTAAAATTGTACAAAGGTTACATGTGAATCACCTGTAACGTGCATGAATGTAATAGCACCAGTCATGCGATAAAAAGTGAGAGCCATGGCAAATATGCTATGCCAGAGCACTCTCTAAAACTCATCACATGCATTTGTTTTCTAGGTATGTGCAGTGCTAGAAAAAAACCATGACATGTTTACAATTATAGATGGGGCCCACCATGTGTACAGAAGAATCTGTAAACCTTATTGTAGGCAAAGAAAAAGTTGTGCGGTTTAAAAGGTGTGCACTTAAAAAAACAATTTACAGAAGCTCAAATTTAATATTTTGTTATACACACACACACACACACACACACACACACACACACGATGATGGATATTCTGAAGGTAACAAAACACAAATTATGAAATCATTACAGAGAAATATAGAGAATTGAAAACTTTTATTTGGATATTAGGACATATGTTTCTATAATCCTTGATATGAAACAATATCCATACAAACTCCCATGATTTGCATTATGGAACTGGAGTGTGCTTGTCAGGGGTCTCATTAGATACAAGTGTCAAAAATGTGGTATTAACTGCAAGAAATCCAAGTTTGCCAAGACATCAGAAGTGAGTTTGATTGTGCATCATTGTCCAAAATATGAGAGACTGGTATAACATAGAAATCTCTTTAACTTCTCTATTGCATTGCAAAGGTGTGTGTGTGTGTGAGTGTGTGTTCGTAATATCACCTTACCTCAAATCCTTGCTCTCTAGCAAAAGCAGCAGCTTCCTGAAAGAAAAATAAAAGTGTTAACAGATTACTTACTCAATACTTTATGCCAAATCAATAACAATTTAAATAAGATTAACACACAGAATACCAAACGCTTGTAGAGTTATTTTTACTGTAGTAGCCTTAGTAATAAATGTACAGGGTGTCAATATGGAGGGAATACTCTTACACTATGCAGGGGACCTCCTTTCCAAAAATAAAAATATATGTAGTACTTATGATCATATAGGAAAACATTTATTCCTAAAACAAACTGTATAATCTAGAAAACAGTGAAACAATTGCAAAGCAGTTTCCATATCATGTACATCTGATATAAACAAACCTCTTGCATAATATTTTTCCATAAAACATTCAACATATGTATGAAAAAAGCATAGGTGCCAGTAATTAGTTTTTCTTATAATGTCAGGGATGTCACTGGATGTTAATCAACTGAATAACTGAAAGTGCACTGATGGCTACATGATTAAGTATGTCAAGTTTGGGCACTATGAAAACTACACGTATGTTTCAAGACAGTGTAAATTAAAATTTGCAACAGTAAGAAGAGAAGTAGTGTTATTAGAGTTGGCCTTCTTAGGTTACAATATATAGGATACCATGAATCACACAAGAAAATTGTTTGTGCTGACATGCCAATAAGAATTAATGACTACTATACTGATCAAGTTGTCAAAATTAATTTAAGGGACAATAATGACTGAATCACATTGCCTATTCAGAATAAAAGTACAGAATAAAAGTACAGATGTCATTAATGATGATAAAATGTATAAGTTGGAGACCTTGATGGATATATAAATCAATATATCCTTGTGTACAAAAAAAAAAAAAAATAGAAAACATGGAAGTTGAAATAAAAAATACCTAAAAAAAAATGTTGTTGTAGTCAAGAGTAGGCAATATAGTTATAAGAAAATCCACCATAAGGGAGAGGAGACAATGTGCTAATTTGTACAAAGATTTGATAGAATTTCCTGTGTAAATGTTGTTTGTGACTTAAGCTGGCCATACACTAGAGTGATTATCGTCCCGATTTTGCAAGTAGTGTGTTATCGGGTAAATTATCGTTCAAGTATATGGTAACGATTTTTTCACCGATCATCCAATAATCGTCCAAGAACCCATTTTGAACGATTATTTGATCTTTTTACATGTTTGATATAAATCGGGCCAAAGCAGAAGTTAAAATGTAAAATCGCATAGTGTATGGGAATTTGATGGTAATCATGAAAGCGTCGCTGATAAATTTCTGGTGACGTTAGTACTTTTGTTTAGTTTAGTGAAAAAAATCATACAAGAAAAAACATCAGCAGGTGTATGGTCAAAAGCAATTTTTTGGGGAAGATAAAAGGAGATGGAAAATCTGAGGTTTTCACATTTTATGATTATTATCGGCTGAAATTAGCGTAGTGTATGGCGTAGCTATAGTTTCGGAGTCTAGAGGACTCTAGAAGAAAAATAATCAAGATTTTCAGGGATTTCATGCGATTCTCGATAATCGCTCTAGTGTGTGGCCAGCTTGACAAGAAGAGAAGATGATCCTCTCCAGATCCTGGAGGAAAGTAGAATTCTATTTAGAGCTACATCAAATGTTTATTGCTTATACCAATTTAAAGTTTAATACAAACAAGTACATGAAAGGCAGGTTACACAGTTGCCAGGGTGTTGGACCACAGTTGCTATCTTGGAGGCTTTAAAGGGTGCGTTAAGTGTGTGTCCCAATGTAGAGACTCTCACAGCTTAGAGTAAAGACCACCTCAGCAAAACCTTGAAAGGGGTAGGTGGCGTATCATATATTCTGCAAATATGTAAAACATTTTTTATGCATGTCTGTTTTTCTATTATATTTAACAAATAATACAGAAGGTTAGTTTTGGTTAACTGCAGTGTGCTGTAACACTTTCTTTTATCCATGTATCTTTACAGATTTCAGCAAGTGTAAAGCAAAAAACAAAGTTTTAAATTTCATATTACATCACAGCAACAAGTACTAATAAGAACGATTTAAATTGCTTCTAAACAATTCACCTGCTCAAAATGTTAACCTTGGCTTAAGCTTCATTTATTTACTATATATGTCAGTATTCACCATCCTTAGATTTCTGTTTGAGAGTTCAAAACCTTACAGTATGGGATTGTGCTTTATGTCTCATATGCATAATACATGTTCCACATGGTACTGTTGAACAAGCGAATCCCGCAAAATTCACATAATATCCATTTCCTCCTAAATTACCTGGTCTGATAAAACCGCTCTGTTATTAACCTGGAAGTTTGATGAGGTTTAAATTCCACCCAGACATTGGCGACTGCCTAGTTATCTTCTCACTATTCTTGAGGGAAAAAAAGGCCTCTATGGCTCATAACTTAAGCAGCAGTCTGGTAGAGTTCAGGAAGATCAAGAATCCCAGTATCTGGTGTAGAAGGGCTTAATCCTGTTGCTGCCACTCAGATACTTATAGAAAACAATTGGGTGAGTTCCATACCAAAATGCAACAAAAGTTAATGTCACAAACACAGACAGACCTCACTCCAAGTCCATTCACTCCAAGATAGAGCAGAAGACACTTAACCCTGTGGCAATAGCTACTGCCTTTGCCCCATACTAAAAGCAACTTTATAATCTGAAAGATAACCATCTATCCCCAAGCCCACTACACAGTCCATTATTACCTTCCAAGTTGCAGCAAAAGGATTTAAGCTATCACAGCACTTTCTAGGGAGAAGGCATTATTACGAATAACTTCTATATGGAGTTCCGGGATCAGTTGGTGCCTGTTCTCAAACAATTCTTTAAAGCAACGTCCAGGGTGGGTCCTTCCTGACATGTTTGAGTTATGAGTAACCCATCCTTAATATGAATCTAAAAATGTATGCTAAATTTATGGCAAATGGACTTGGTACCCTTTTGCCTAACCTAATTCACCCATGTCAGGGGCTTTTAGAACAGACCGTAAGACCCATTACAATAACAGCGGAACCTTGACGTGGTAGAAACTGCCCAACAGTATAGGCACCAGCCGGTCCTGCTCTACCTCAACTCTGAAAATCCTTTTAAAGAACTATACCCTAAGCTCCTGATGAATAAACTCAGTAAATATATGATTTACAATATGACACTTCCCAAAAATAATTGAGATCTGGCACTTCCCAGCTCAGTTAAAAATGGACAGGAACTAAATCTGGGTGGAAATGGAGAAACAGGCATTTCCCTGTTTCCCTTTGGGAAATCACTAGTGGGTCCCAGGGGACATGCTCCAAATACACAACATCCTCAAATTTACAAAACATTCCTTGCAAATCAGGGACAAGGGTTGTTTTGCCGTGATCATTTTCTTGTTTAATTCCGACCCTTTTTATGGAAGCACTGGTTAAACTATTTTAAAATGTATCTTTACCTAGCGACTGCAGGAAATGACCTTAGTACAAGATATGATGCAAATCTTTCGCTGTCCATTTTCTTACCTGCATGATGGCATTTGGTATTACAGCCCAATAGAAATATTTCCAGTTTAAGCACTGGATATCTGTCCCACAACAGTCAAATTTTGTCCGACCTCCTTCAACTATCCTGCATAGATTTAGGGAATACTTTGCATCAAAAAGGGTATCATTTTGGTATAAAATGATGGTGGAGCCTCAGGACCTACCCAACATCCTGCTTCACTCGAAGGAACATCTGGCACTAAACCCATCATTCTCCATGGGACACAATTTATGCCACTTGCCATATAAAAAATCTCAAGATGTACCAATCTTCTGGAGATGCTGGTGAAGTGGATTAATAGAATTTACCTTACCCCTGAGAAGTTCCATTGTATTTGGTCTGTTGGAGGAGTTGTGATATGGTGAGGAATCGCTCTGTTACAAGTGATCTTCCAGCTAATTAATACTATTTTCAAGTCTGATCTACCACCAACACCACAGCCACCCCCTTTTTCTTTGGTATTTAGGTGTAATAAAAATCCACGCATATATCAACTGGCAAACTTTTCAATGATTTAGAAAATAAAGTAGATCCATAAAACTAGAGAAACTGAGAAACATTTTCATACCGTTTCATTTCCAAACAGAATGTCCACATAGGGCATGGCTTTCATGAGAGGCTCCTTGTAGAACTGACTGATGAAGGGAGCGGACAGGTTCATACTAAAGATTTTGTTGTGTTCTGAAGACTGTGTGGCCACTTTAAGAATGGATTCAGGAGACACCGTAAGAAAAAAACCCTGAAATATGAAATATGGAAACATTTTAAATATAGTTAAAACCATTCATTCAGACAAAATATCAGTTGTAGTGGAATTTTATATACCTGAAATGGCAAGGACAGCAATCTATGCAGAAGCAAGAACAAAATATGAAAAATAAAGACTCAGATATAACATTATAAGAAAAAAGGTTTTTGTCTGCATCAAAACCTTTGATAACATAACCATGTAACTATTAAGGCTCACTACTCTACACATAGGTACACATGTAGCGACCATACCTCCACATAATGTTTCCATTACAATGCAGACCCACATTTACAGCTCTTGGAAAAAAGAAAAGAAAGTTATTTAACAAGATCATAAGGTTCTGCTGTCTAAATCCTGGCCAAAGTTGTCATTCTAAGCACTAAAGAGCTGTGTTAGAGGTTAGATTTCAGAGCTTTAGACTAAACAAAGAAAGGATTTGAAAAAGATCATTAATGTTAGACGTTTTGTGCTAATTTTAGGCCCTTCGGTTCCTTACTTGGTTGACAGATTTTCAGTTACTTATTGTTTATATCCATGTATTCTTTACATGACTGACATTCTTAAGCAGATGTCTTTGGCACATTTGCATAAAAATAATACAATATAAGGAAACACTTCTACATTCAAATAAAACTCACGCCTGTCTTAAAGTCTTAAAAGAAAATGCAACACAACAATGGCTGATACTAAATATGCAGTAAAATAAAAATCTGTGGTCCAATATAATGTGAAATATATATACACACACATACACATATACATTTTCTATAGTTATCTTATATATTGAGGGGCAGTCTTAGTTATAGCATTAAAGTTTCTGGGTTGTATTAAAAATATATATATATTAAATGTGTATTTGCTATTTATCACAATTTTACAAGAAACAAAAAAGAATCCCAATTCATTGTTCATTCTCTCTCTCTCTATTATATATAGTTAGTTGTGCTCATAGTTTGGTATAAAAGGGGGCAGAGCTTATTCTGAATGATGGGTATGGAAGAAAGCCTATAGTCATAACATACAGTTACAAAAGCGCCACAGGTGGTTGTCATATCACTGGGGACCCAGTTGGACCTTCCATTGGTGTAAACAAGGCAGAAAACAGGGAGCCTGTAATGACCCTTCCACTGGATGGATTTGGATGACATCACATTCTGATTTAGGAGGAACTGTCCCAATTTGCGGATCACATAAGGGGCAAGGTTTATGAATTAGAGGGTGTGGTTTAAATAAACAAGGTCAGTTGTGAGTGGAGTTTGAGAAGAAAGGGGTAGGAGCATTCCTGAATATCATTAAATAATGTTATTAACAAAGACTGTACATATGGTCAAGCTGGTATTTTTTTAATTGAATCAAATTCATTAATAGGTTAATAACTTGAGGATTTAAACCTGGGCAACGCTGGGCATTTTAGCTAGTTTTTAATAAATGATACACATACATTTGCGTCCTATAATACAGAGCTACCTGTATTTATCCACATTCATGTATAAGAATAATGAATTAATCTAGTGCTGCATAAATTTGTATAGTGCAGATACACACACAACTATATAGTGTGTGTGCGTGCGTGTGTGTGTGTATATAT
>WWET01000231.1:224052-244768 GCA_011038615.1 Limnodynastes dumerilii
GGGTGTATAGGTTAAGCCTGCAGTTGGAGAACACTCCTGTCCCTTCTACGCATCAAAACTTCTAGTTTCACATGGGGATACCTAGGAGCTCCTGAAACCATCTGGGAACGGTCTAGGAACTGTATTCCTCTACATAAAGGAGTTGCGGTACATGGTCTAGAACTTGTAATACTAATTTAACAAGCCATACTACAGAGTAAAAAGGCATAACTAAAAAAAATGAGCAACAGAGGAAACGGGTGAGCACTAACAATAGTATGGGGTTCAGTGTAATTATCAGGACACTGGTATCCTTAAATGACCTGGGTGCCAATGGTCAATTAACTATATCCAGGATGTATAGTCATCAAGTGACACTGATTGAGGGCCTAAAAACTGGAAAAACACCAGTAAGGCAATAAACTAGGCACACACATAAAAAGGTACACATTACCGCTCTCTCACTATAGGATAAGTAATGTGAAGCTGAATATGAACATTTATAAAACTCACTGTACATTGGCATAATGTGCATAATGTAGATTGTGTATACATTGCAAAAAGAAACGTAGATGGCGTTACAAAATTACTGCTCATGCGCAGTAACAAATATCGGAAAACTCTGCATACGGCCATATGTGAGCAGGGTAGAGCCCATTCTGGAGAACACAAGCAGTCCGACCCTGCTTCAGCGCTTTGGCTAAGAGTGGGGAATTAGCAGCACATGGATAGCATAGTTTGAAAAAAAAAAAAAAAAAAAATCAGGTGAAACGTTACACCAGGGCAAAACCATATGAAATTTAAGGGGGAGTCAAATTCATTTTATTCTTTGCATGCAAGTAAAAAAAAAACTTTGCTTTTGCTCATTATGCACAGATAAATACAGACACGGTTTGCAGCAGATAAAATATCACTTCCCTGCTACAACTCATGGTTTTACCAAAGTGTAACTTTCTATCTGATTTCCTCTCATTTGCAAACTCTCAACCTGGTCCACCCTATTTTTCCCTTTTGTTATTTTTTAAATAAGAAAATATGTTCCAAAAACAGGCCTTTGCTACATAAATAAATAATGAGATACCAAACCTGAGAACTGCCAGACATCAGAGTAAATCAAGCAATGGCTATGAGCTGAAAGCCAAAACTTAATATGATCTGAGTGGGTCCTGCTGTAAGTCTGTTTTTCCATTAAGCATTTATGGGACCAGCCAGAGCTGCAAGGGACCTGTAAAACATCTCTATAATCCCATAGTTCCTGTGAATGAGTTCAGCTATTTTCTACAAGAGGGGCTTTCACTGCCAAAAAGTTATTTTCTGATATTGAATGCAGGGACAATACTATAGGTGTGATGTTATTTTAACAGTGAACAGACGTAGCAGTTGAGCTGCTGAAATGAGAGAATTCTTTTCCAGAGCTAATAAAATAGCTGCACAAACATCTGTGTTAACTAGAAGCACAGTACATGTACATTGAAGAGGATGCATAGAGAGCTTAAGCAAAGAACTCAGGGGCAGGACAAAGAGGAGGAATGAGGCTGCAGGGATTAGTAAGGAGACTCAAAGGACGAAAAGGAGGGAGATTACTTGACAGGAGACATCACTCAAAGAAACAAACCTTAAAGGTTGTGTATATTACTAGTGTTCACATGTTTGTCATATGGCAATGTTATGCTGTGTTCACCATATGGAATACAGCTTGACAAAAGATCAAAGGCCATTTATGTAAAAAGTTTCTGGTATTTTATCAATTCGTCACCAAACCTTCATCAAATTAGGTAGCCTTTAATCAATGTTAATAACTACGGACGTTGAAGCTGTCAAAGATACCCAACAATGCATGCTGGAGACTCAGTTTCATAATGTCTAGAAAGTCATAGGATGGTTCGGCATAGTATAAAACAGTCTCATAGCAAGAATTAAATCATACAGAAATACAATAATTTAGTAGTATAAAGGGCAGAGTTAGCATTTGTATGTTCTCCCCGTGTCTATCTGGGTTTTCTTCAGGTGCTTTGGTCTCCTTCCACAAAAAACATGCTGGTAGGTTAATTGGCTGCTGACTAATTTAACCCTAGAATGTAGCACCAATGGGACAGGGACTGATGTGAATATGAAATATTCTAAGTAAAGTGCTACGTAATCAGATAGCGGTATATAAAAACCTGTTAATAAATAAATAATTATGGTATTTATACAAAAGTTGTGCTTACTTCGTGGCCTGGCTCTACTTTATTACCAGTTTTGTGCTTGGCACACCCTTTAAGAGAGAGACTAAAATTATGGGTATTTAATGAGTATCCAGTTAAAAGAGTTCTAATGAATTATTATTATGAAAAGCTAATTCCCCAACTGAATTTTATCCAAGATCAATTAAGTTCTAGCACAAGTTAAAAGAAGTGCCTCTTATATAAAACAGTGAACTACTTAAAAACTACTATACAAATCATAAATTGCAGAAAAATTTAGTCTGGATTCCGAACAGAGTTTCCCTCTATGCATTTTAAGAGCTTCAATTCTCCGGTTCAGTAACTGGTAACATATAGCTTCTCATTTTGCTATAGTTTAACAAACTTCACCAGCTTAAACGGTTCAAGTCCAACCTAACCTATATTTAAAAAAAAAAAATGAAAAACTTGACCGATGGTGATTTATACTTAAGATTTTCTGCTTGCAAAACAGCTGTAAACCCTGTTATCATTCAAGAAGTCATTACTCTGCATAGCATGAAGACAAAGTAGTGTTAATATGTTTTAATTTTGCCTTTAGGTTGCCTTAAGTAGAGCGTATTTCTTGAAATGTAAAGGTGTTTTCATTTAAATTTTGCTAAGTAATCAAAATAGACTTACAGTATAGTACTACTGCAAATGGAGAAAGACCCCCGCACCAGTATCAGCCGGCTACAATCTACTGAATAATTCCCTTATTAAATAGGATCTAATGCTCCTATGTATGGGATTGATGCACCAAAACACACTAATAATTGAAAGCACAAAAGGAGAGTAGTGTAACAGTGTAATTTATACGGGTACTCACATTAGGGTGTAATAATCTGCCTAAATAAATAACTTATTTCAATAGTTAAAATGTAGGTGCATATTTAAAATAGAAAAAAAAGTTAGAAAGAACTTAAAATTAAGAATAAGGCTGCTGTCCTGTAGACCATATAAAAAACTGTGTAAAGTTCCTAATCAGCCTGGTATGATTAGATCTATTTAGTCATTCAGTCATACGAATTCTGTGTCCACTTTAAACTTATTTATAGGTACCATTTTGTAATGAGAGCTCAGAGTATATTTTATGTAGGAGGCACTAACATGTAATGTAGCTTATGCCACATCCAAAAACCCAGTTTATGTAGTAGAATACAGTATAGTGCTTTTAATGCGCCTGCTGCGCTATGTATAAAAAAATGACACGTTGTTTAGTGTGTCAAACATTATGAACGGTGCACTAGAAAATTTCTATAACAGCACTACCAGTGCTCATAAATAATAGCTATGGCTCCTGCATCAAAGTTGCTCCTTATATTGCTCTGGCTGATAACATATACATAAAGGATTTGGTACCCGCTCTCCAGTGCAGAGGAGCGTGCGGGTATAACACTTATCCAGACAGTATTGTAGTGCTCCAGCTCTTTGAGGACCCGAGCTCCCTGTCTCCCCGTATTTAAACACGGTCAAGCACCTGTCACTCATGCCTTGACAGAGCTCTGAGTTAGGCTGCTGTCCTTCCTTATTAACTTAATACTTTTGCTGTTTGGTGCATAACATGTCAATATTTAGCCCATTATCTCCCTTGTAGTGGAGACAGACATTTCCTTAATCAAAGCACCAAGAGCACTATCCTTTTCTATTTAGAATCTAGTCTCCCTTGTTGTGGAGACAGCAGGGGCGAAACTACCATTGGTGCAACGGCACCAGGACCCATGTCGATACAATGGCCCATAGCCATCATCACCGCACCGCTGAAGCTCCCTATCGAGTTACCTGGGATCTCATCAGACCCAAAGCGTAATTTTTTTGCACCTGGGCCCAAAACTCGCTAGTTCCGCAACTGGGAGACAGGGAGCTCAGCTCCTCAGAGCACCGGTGCACTAGTATAGTTCTAGTTCACCAGCTTGCACCATTGTAATGGAGAGCGGGTATTTTATTCTTTACCTCCATTTTATATTCCCATTTAACAGTGGATACTAGTGTCCATGACAGGTCTGCTTTTTCTTTTAGGTCCTGTAGCCTGTGTATCTACAATAAGGCACTGGCTGTCATTCTTCGTTGGAAGTGGTTTTGTTTTCAGCAACTACTATATTGCTTTACAATTGCACAGTATGAAAATATTATGAAAGAGAAAGCAATTTGTTAGCATTTCAGTTTATACTCCTTTTTTGTTTCATAAATAAAATTAATATTTAATAGTTTTTCAGCATTACTACAGGGGCTATATTATTCCATTTGATGTGAAAGACCCTAAAATGTATTCAACCTTAACAGACTGTTTAAGTACTTACAGTATGAAGCATCAGATATCATTTTATAGTCTATTTCCTTTTCTATTTTAAGCAATACTTTGCTTGCTAAGTTGTAACTCCGAAAAAAGGGGTAATGTGTTTCTATTTTACATAAAGTAGTAGATTAAGTAGTGTACCTATGCAACAACATTTTTCAGGTATTTGATAATGATGGTTCATTTATATCTTTCAATGATTATTTGAGGTGTTTAGAAAACCTAATGTTACTTTTGATAAAATTAAAGAAACTTGCCAGCCAAGATAGTTCATTTACATACATCTGTCCAGCAGATGGTTGCTCCTGAAGGGGGAAAAAAACAATACAAAAATAATAGCCACCAATAAAACTATATAAATCATTATTAACTTTGCAAATTTGAGGTACATCTATATTGCCATAAACCAAGAAATTCAAAACCGACCAGTGGTTCAATTAATAAATTGCTTAAAAGATTCTGAATAAGGTCAATTTGTTTAGCCTGATAAATGACTGCTTTACTACTTGCTATTTGAGCAGGAGGAGTTACAAAATGTTGTTTTAAAACATATTTTTGACTTTTATGTTTCAGACAAAGTGTTTCTTGTTAGCTAGCAGCACGAAAAAGGCTGAGTGGGAGAATCCCAGTGTTTCACTGCAAGCCAAGGGTAACAGCTTACATTTAGGGCACCTTAAAACCAGGCATTAAAAACTGAACATCTAACTGGCTTTTTCAATGAAAGAACCTTTCTTCTGAAGCTTGTTTTATAGAGTGTGAAAGTGATGAAAGATGCAGGTTTGCATAAAAAGCAATGAAGTCATTTAAAAAAAAACAAAAAAAACCCAGCAACTAATAACTCTGCAAGTGTATTTATCAAAAGACCTTTTATAGATTATATTTAAGATATATTCTCACCATTGCAAAATTTCCTTTTTCACCTCCTTATTTCCTTCACAGAGACCATTTTTTTTTTACATTTATTTAAAATTGGAAGCTTATAAACAATGGTTTACATATGTGAAATACCCAGGAACAATCATATATACACACACACACACCTCTCTCTCTCATAATATATAATTATTATTATTATATGATTATAACACAAGCCTCAAGACTATATAAATATAAAACATAATAATCTGCTTTTGGGGAGCAAAGGAGTTAAATTTGCTCCATGGATGCTGGAAATGGGGTGGTGCAGTCGCATGTGCTCAAGTCTACACCCCAGATCAAAAAAGGAAACTTGCTGGAGACAGACGGGTTCTGGACGCCAGCCGAAGAGAATGAACAGAGGTCTTTATTATTCTTATAAAGCATCAAATTACTAAGACATGCTGAGCTAGCCACAGAGAGGGCAGCAAGCTGGCAAAGCAAAAACCAAAGAATAAATCAACACTAACCGAAAAAGGTCAAAGTGGGGCAGCTAATTCAGTTTGTGTAGATGGGTACATGTTATGTGAAATATAAATACTTTGTTTTACAAGGAAAAACTGCATTCACTTGCAATGATTCTTAATTCAATATGTTGGATATTGTTACAATATTGTACAGATTTCACTTTCTAATATTTTTTATAAAGCATAAACAATAGATGCAGAACTATAAAATGAAGGGGGGGGGGGAAACCCCAGAATGATATAAAACAGAAGGCAAATTTGAAATACCCAAATCAGCTTACAAACAGTAACTATGGTAGTCAATGAGCGTTAGGAAACTGATGTTCATTCACTATTTATTCTAGAGGTGAAGCACAAATATGATCAAAACTTGCTCATAAACTTTTCATCAGTGTTTTGGAGAGAATTTTTCCATATTACTACTTGTCAAAATTGAATTAAATAAGGAGCTTTAGTTTAATTTAATGACGATTGTTTGAATTCTTACTACTGTGTCATGTGATCATCATTTTTCTTAAGCAATTTGACTTTTTCATATTTTATGTTAAATAACATATCTATTCAAATCACACACCATGTAATCCAGGAATGAAAAAAAAACAGGTTGTTAAAGTGTAAATGTGATGATGTGTAAATTAAGTGCTTACTTCTACTTTTCATCAAGCTGCTATTCTACCCTTGCAGTGTGGAATTGAAGCCATGACCTCTGGCTTCCAGATTACACTTTGTTAGAAAAAGAAACATACATGAAATTAAGCGAATTCATAAAATTAGCAGGTCACTGGCCTAATTCATAAAATTAGCAGGTCACTGGCCTACTGATAAGTGTGCAATAATTTAAACAAGTTAGTTCCAAGCAAAATGTTAGCAAAAATAATTAGATCCCTTAATTAATTATATAATTTGCAGTGTGAGTAAATAAAATGCATTTAAGCATTAGTGCCTAGCATTTGATTTCCATTTTTTTTTTATTTCTATGTTTTTTATTTAGTGCTATCAGATTCCATAGTGCTTTACAGAGAATATTTCACATTCACATCAGTTCCTGCCCCACTGGTGCTACATACCAAGGTCCCTAACATATACATACACACAGTCATTACTGTTAATTTATTCAGCAGCCAGTTAACCTACCAGTGTGCCTTTGGAGTGTGGGAGGAAACTGGAGCACCCAGAGGAAACCCATGCAGACACAGCGAGAACATACACACCACACAGATAAGACCTAGTCCAGAAATCAAACTCATGACCTCAGCACGGTGAGACAAGTGCTACTCACTGAGCCACTGTGCTGCCCTATGGGAATAGCCTTTCACCATGCCAACAACTGCAAGTGTGCATAAAATGAGCTTCTTATGATGATCAAAACATCTTAAAAATACCTCTTTTTTTTTAACCACATATTACTCAGGTATTGTATATTCCTTTTTATTTTTTACATTTACATTGCAAAGCACATTAACATTATGGTCTTGCTACAAAGGGGTAGGTCCAGAACTACATACGTCTTCCATAGACGGACGTAATTCAAGAAACAATAGCTACTTCGCATGCGTAGTAGCTATTGTACGTAATCTGCGTATCGTTTCACATATATGCAATCTACGTATCGAAACGATACGCAGATTACGTACAATAGCTACTACGCATGCGAAGTAGCTATTGTTTCTTGAATTACGTCAGTCTATGGAAGACGGACATAGTTCTGGATCCGGCCCAAAGCCAAGTGCTTCCATCATCACAGCAGTAATACCAGTCAATAAGCCAAATTTTAAATAATGGACCCACAAAGAGGCACTTACAAACCAATCTACTCTGGATGGAATATCGCAATCATGATTCTATTTAAAAGTGTTGAGTGAGTGATCTGGCCATGTCTACTTTGTATTACGGAGACTCATATATTAGTAGGTTTTAAATGGGATGTAAGTTCAATCAACGGTGTGTATAGAGGAAAGGGGTGAGAAATCCATTGGGTCTGGGCCCAATGCAGCACCACATCCTAGATTTATTCGCTAATGCATGCCAGGCAAGAGCCACTTCAGCTTGGCAGTCACTGCTTAGACTATTAAGAGCCGTGGTCCTATGATACACATAGCGATCTTCCTTTATTACAGGAGGCCATATAAAGCAGGAGTGCCATAAAAAGTTAGTCCAGAGGGTTGAAACCCTTAAGACTCTCAATGGAACATAGGGATCAATTTAGTATATAGGATATATGGAATAAAAACAAATTTTTCGGAACATAAATAGGAAACATTTTTCTCTGAGAAACAAGGATAAATGGCAACTTTGGGCCGAATCCTAAGATGCGATTGTGATGTATACGGATCTCAGATAGCGGAACCTTAAAGTATTCATACATTTGTGAGAGCACTTTACTAAGCACTTCCTTTACTCGCATGAACATCTGACCTCAGAACCCCATATTAAGATTTCCAACTCATTTGCACTTAAAACGGTGAACAATTGGAAATATTTTTTAAATAAACCAGATGGAAAACACCCCATTCATATAGGCTCTTACTGCTCTTACTTAAGTACATCATGTTATAACAAAAGTGTTTAACTGTGTAACGGTAACCGACCATTTACACAAGTCAATGAACAAACAACATTTAATAAATAAAAACTGAATGGACACATCATGCAGTTGTGAGTTTACCTTTGGAATAGATGCACCTATCATTAGATGGGATACAAATGTGTATAATACACTTACCTGCCTACACAGTAACGCTTAAATGATGGAAGCTGCATCAACAATGACATTGGATAGACGATGACATGGACAGGGGAGTATTATACTAAATGTTATTTCTAATTTTAGGATTAGCTTAGAGTTAAGGTTAGGATGTGTTAAGTGGAGGGTTAGGGGATGGCTGTAGTAATGGGATGGTTAAGGAGAATGTTAATATTTTATTTGTTATTGACGTCTATCAAACGACAGCACAGTGTAATACTGTAAAAATTTGTAGAAATTCATACACTATTGTCCTCATGTTGTTGATTATATGAATGTCACAAAAATGATATTATGACTTGTATACTACCTACATCCCACACAGTTATCAACATTATGACAACCACATAATAAAAGCTTGACGCCTTTCGCTTGCCGGATATTTGGTGGCAACAGGATAACTCAACATGAAAATCTGTATTATATTACACATACAAAGTACTTCTCTTCTGCAACATATTTTCCACATGAAACTAGCCAAGGAAGAAAGTACATACAAAAGCATAAAATAAATAAAAGCTTTAGAAGCTAAAAGGCAGTTTTATATCACTTTTAGACTACCACAAACATTTATGTGTGTGTGCGTGTGTGTATATATGGGTGGGGGTGTGTGTGTGTGTATGGTATGTATGTACGTATGGTATGTATGAGTGCATAAGTATGTATGTGTGTATAATATGTACACTACCATTCAAAAGTTTGGGGTCACCAAGACAATTTCGTGTTTTACATGAAAACTGACTTATTTATCAAATGTGTTGCAAAATGAATAGAACATATATTCAAGACATTGTCAAGGTTAGAAACGATGATTTTTATTTGAAATAATAATTTTTTCCTTCAAACTTTGCTTTCGTCAAAGAATGCTCCTTTTGCAGCAATTACAGCATTGCAGACCTTTGGCATTCTAGCTGTTAATTTGTTGAGGTAATGTGAAGAAATTTCACCTCACGCTTCCTGAAGCACCTCCCACAAGTTGGATTGGCTTGAAGGGCACTTCTTGAGTACCATATGGTCAAGCTGCTCCCACAACAGCTCAATGGGGTTGAGATCTGGTGATTGCGTTGGCCACTACATTACAGACAGAATACCAGCTGCCTGCTTCTTTCCTAAATAGTTCTTGCATAATTTGGAAAAGTGTTGTGGGTCATTGTCTTGTTGGAGGATGAAACTGGCTCCAATCAAGCGCAGTCCACGGGGTATGGCATGGCATTGCAAAATGGAGTGACAGCTTTCTTTATTCAAAATCTGTTTCACCTTGTACAAATCTACCATTTTACCAGCACCAAAGCAGCCTCAGACCATCACATTACATCCACCATGCTTGACAGATGGCGTCATGCACTCTTTCAGTATCTTTTCACTTGTTCTGCGTCTCACAAATGTTCTTCTGTGTGATCCAAACACCTCAAACTTTGATTTGTCTGTCCATAACACTTTCTTCAAATCTTCCTCTGTCCAATGTCTGTGTTCTTTTGCCCATAATAATCTTTTCTTTTTATTGGCCAGTCTCAGATATGGCTGTCTTTGCCACTCTGCTTAGAAGGCCAGCACCCCGGAGTTGCCTCTTCACTGTAGACGTTGACACCGGTGTTTTGCGGGTACCATTTAATGAAGCGGCCAGTTGAGGACCTGTGAGGCGTCTATTTCTCAAACTAGAGACTCTAATGTACTTATCTTCTTGCAAAGTTGTGCACCGGGGCCTCCCACTTCTCTTTCTACTATGGTTAGAGCCTGTTTGTTCTGTTATCTGAAGGAAGTAGTACACACCATTGTAGGAAAATGTTCAGTTTCTTGGCAATTTCTCGCCAATAGCCTTCATTTCTAAGAAGAATAGACGGTCGAGTTTCGCATGAAAGTTCTCTTTTTCTGGCCATTTTAAAAGTATAATCGAACCCACAAATGTGATACTCAACTAGCTCAAAGGAAGGCCAGTTTTATAGCTTCTCTAACAAGCAAACCCGTTCTCAGCTGTGCTAACATAATTGCACAAGGGTTTTCAAGGGTTTTCTAATGATCCATTAGTCTTCTAACACTATTAGCAAACACAATGTACCATTAGAACACTGGAGTGACGGTTGCTGGCAATGGGCCTCTATACACCTATGTAGATATTGATTTAAAAAACAGACGTATACTGCAGCTAGTATAGTTATTTACCACATTAACAATGTATAGAGTGTATTTCTGATTAATTTAATGTTATCTTCATTGAAAAAAAAGTGTTTTTCTTTCAAAAATAAGGAAATGTCTAATTGACCCCAAACTTTTGAACGGTAGTATATGTATGGGTGTATGTATGTATAGCACATATGTGTGTATAGCATGTATGTGTGAGATATTATGCATGTGTGCTATGTCTGACGCCTGAAGGAAGGAAGTGAAAAAGGGAAAGGAAAAATGAGAATCAGCAAACCTAGTGAACCTATTTTTTTAATCTATCTATACAGACCCTCCAACATGACCCCTTCCATTAGGTACACAATACTTCACTCCTGTGCTTCCATTAATTAAGAGATATTTGAAAAAAAAACATTTTTTTTATTTAAAACCACAACAAAAGGTGGTTTACCATATTAACTGACAGTTGAAAGCTCAGCAGAGCATGTTGTACCTAAAGGAATGGGTCATTTTGGTGGGTCTGTTGTGTATATATACACACACACACACATCTAGATTGCTATATCTAGATCTCTACATATAAATTTGTGCAATGTTGTAGCCAGGTCCACATGGAAACCTGACCACACCTCCAGGGGGCAGAGTCTTCTTTCACTCAGGACACTAAAATATCTAGCAACTGGCCAAGGTCGGAAATTAAATTAAATTATAAATACTTGTACAATTCTTTATATAAAGAAATCACATTAAATGGAATAAATGAGTGATTGGATTTTTAATTTTTTTTTAATTTTTTTTTGACAGTGGCTCAGTGATATTTCGGATTTCCATAAAACTGGGTATTTTCTGGGTATTGACCATTTTCATGCTGATTATACAATAACCATACAATTTTTTGTACAATGCACAAAAAGAACAGGGCACTCAAAGAAAAGCAAAATTGAAGTCTGTCTCTTGCTTTAACAAATATTACCCATGTTTCTCAGCTGCTACCAGGAGAGCTAGAGAAATAAGGTTTTATTTGTTTCTAAAATGTAACGTAAAATATTATATACCACCACTACTGGATTTCTACAATTAATCTCAAATTACATACACATCAATTTCATGCCACATGGCTAAGCAAACTGAGGTGTAAAATATATTGCAACCTAATCTTCAGGTAAATAACACAAGGACTGACCTCTTCACAGTAGCAAGATAAAGTTAAAGTTAGTTATAGAAAGATGTGAATATTGGGCATTTACACAGTTACCTGCACAGTGTTGTTTTAGTAGATATTATTCAATAGAGCATCTACTTGATGTAAACAAGATATAACACAACTTGGCTTCCACCAGCACTCTAGTCCCAATGATTACATCACTGTACAATGTGTATTCTGAGTAAAGTTGGTAAAATTTCCAATGTTCAAGAGGATTAGATTGGGATTAAAACGTCCATGTAGTACACTTGTAGCTCCAGGAAATAATATATCGAGACAGGGCTAGAGTTTTCCTCGTAGTGTAGCCTGCTACATGCAGCATGCATACACTTGTGCAGGGCCACAGAGGATTTCTGGGCCCTGGTACATCAACCCCCCCCCAGTGTAGATTAGCCTGATGTAGTTAGAGTACATGAGGAATGGCATATAATATGTCTAATAAGACATGATTTAGAAAATATCTTGAAATGAATCAGAATCTGATTGGGTATGCAAATATTAAAAAGTATTTAGTCCAGTAATGTATGGAAAGCTCATACGCGTTTCTTTGTTGATGGCAATATCTGTATAATTATTGGAAAGAAGTTTATACGAATCAATACATAACTTACAAGAGTTTCCACAAGAAAAGCTGGCGCTTATATATTGTATTTTATAAGCAATGTCATCTTGTTCTGTTTAATATATCTGAGGAGGTACTGCACTTTATAAGTATGTTATGACCTGCCTACAATGGTCTACTAATTGCAAACAGCTGATATCTTATTTAAGGAACAACCTCCCAGATAGGACTTCTATGCTCTCTGATGAAATTGCCAAAGGCGAAGAAACGCGTAAGAGCTTTCCATACATTACTGGAATAAGTACTCTTTTTAATACTTGCATACCCGGTCACATTCTGATTCATTTCTAAAGAATTGCAAAATCATGTCTCAGTTGACCGTTATGTACTAATCCTCACACACTCTAAATAAATTGGGCTAATCCTCACTGGAGCCAAGAGTGTACTCATAGGTTGATGGAGGAGCACTGAGCAGCACTCTGTGCCTATTAGCAGTCTACAGTACAAGAAAACTCTAGCCCAGCATCAATATACTATTGCCTGGAGCCACGAGTGTGCTACATGGATGGTGGCATTTACGAAATGGAACTCTGTGCCTCAACACACCACTTAGCTATCTAGTAAGATCTTCCCTCTCCGAATCTGTGAGTACATATTTTTCCTCACCAATCCTCAGGAACACCAGAAACATTACTTGGAATACACATTGTGTGTGCTGGCGGAACCAGAGTTGTGCTAGATCTTTCTGAAATAAATTGACTGAAAATTAGTGTTTACATCAAGTAGACGCACTACTTAATGACATCTACTAAAACACTGTGCAAGTAACGGTGTAAATGCCAAATATTCACATCTCTGTATAAATGACTATATTGCTACAGTGAAAAGTTTAATCAACCTGAAGATCAGGCTGCAATATATTTTACATCTAACTTTAGTTTGCTTAGCCATGTGGCATGAAATTGATGTGGATGTAATTTGAGATTAATTGTGGAAATCCAGTAGTGGTGGTTTGTTATATTTTAAGTACATTTTAGAAACAAATAATCCTTATTTCTCTAGCTCTCCTTAACTTGTTATTGTTACACAACAGACAGTTATCTCCGACTTCTTACCAGTGTATGCTGTCCAATGATGCTGTAGAATCATGTGAAACTGCATTGTATCATGTGACTGGATATTTGGGAGCTTCTAGTTTTTGTAAACAACTACGTCACAATGTTGGGAAAAACCTTCAGTGTGTACAGATGCCAGATATTCAGTATAATGCCCATTCCCTTCCCTGCATACAGAGCCGGCATTGTGGGCATGCATTTTGTTGCAGTAGATGTTTATGGGAACACTTACACATCCATTGGCAAATAGATTATAGTGTGCAGTTCTGGGCTTAAAATAGTTAGGAAAAACTCCAGTGTGTTCCTAGCTTAAGAGTCAAATACTTCTTAGACAAGCCTTGACAGGAGAATGGTGATTTTTGCTTATCCAAAATTGTAGTTATTGTCCAATAATGAAATAATATTCTAAATCAAAAATCTCCTAGTTTGAAGAAAGAAAATAATAAATTAGACAGTAACACATACAAAATGGCCCTGTGGCCGGATGAGAATTCTTTTTGATCAGCCTTTCATTCACATTTTAACAGCGTGTGGAATCTGGCTAGGGTTCAATCTTGCTTTGCCTGTCTGTGGGTGGTGTCATCTGGGATGTATGATAAGTGCAGTCCAAATTTAGCATTACTTGCCAGCCTTATGTTACGTAAATGTGTTCAGGTAATAATTATAAGATGGGAACTGATGAGTTAACAATATATAATATTAAGCAATAAATAACCCAAGATGAAACACATGAGGTCTAACAGTGATTAGCAGCCTACTAAAGAGCTGATCACACAAAACACAGTGCAGCAAGCAGCTGTCTCTCTTGCCTCAGGGATGCAGGGCACTTGACAAGGCAGACTGCCTGCTACTGGCATGTGATTAGCAGTGTGTGCGTTGTTGGATTGGAAAGGAATTACGTCTCCAGTCGGTGTCACTGATGAGAAAATGCAGAGGGCGATGATACTGCGTCCCTGAGCGTGTGCATTGGCTGGTTTGTTGTACATGATCTAAGCTGTTCTGAGCAACACATCTGTTCTAGGTTGCAACCTTTTTATAAATAAAGCATTTGCAATTAACAAGTAAATTAATAAAAATCTGCACTGTACACAAACGTTGCTTATCCTGGCATGCCACATCATCCAGTATCCCCACATAGGATAGGGCAATGAAAAAATAATCCTAAAAGTGTAATTATAGCTGTGAGAATTACTAATTAAGTTTAGAGGAAAAATAGTCTATAATAAGTACATATAAAAAGCTAATTATTCAATGAATGTTAAGTATTTTACTTGTTTATTAGGAAAAACATCATATAAATCTGATAAAACATGGCAGCTTAAATATGTAACCTGTATTAAAATACAAGACACAAATTTATAGAAGGGGGAATAAAACAATTTCCATCTACTGCATAGGAGATTATGTTGTAGTAAACATAAAAGGAAAGCAGTGATATATTGTACCCAACCTCCAACAACAATTACCCAATCGCCGTATTCAGGAAAACAACTAAGTCCACAAGAGAATAACTTTGACATAATTACAGCATTAGGGTTTTATCTCAATCTAGTCACTGCAAAAGGCTACAAAACACTGCTACACATCCTACCAGCAATGAAAGGGTATGCAGAGAATACAGCCTCAGCTTCTTGATATGCTTGCCGTGTCATTAATAGTGCTCAAGTCTTGGTTCCTAAGCAACAGACTGCCACCAAATATTTTGGCGGTGTTTCAGGGATAACCCCCATACACTTTCTCTCTCTCTCTCTCTTTTGTGCAGCATAGCAGGGCTATTACCTTTGATAGACAAGGGGTCCATGATACAAATCATCAACTCTCTCTGGAGGGTGGCACAATATGCGAGACAATTGCTAGCAATCTTTGGTGCATTTTAAAATTATTAAGAGACAAGGTTATTTGAAAGTAAAACTTGTCTTGCAGGCTTTTATACCTTTTATTCAGGGTTATAAGTTTAGAATGATAAAATGTAATCCAACAAAAATTCAATAGACCAAATTATTTACTTTTCAAGAATAAGAAACTTGCAGCAAACAATAAAAATAAGTAGCTAGATGTGGCTCACACATTTAAAGGAGTCACATGCATTGGAGCTGAGGAAAACATAAAAATGCTGGATGACACTATTAAAACAAAGGAATTAACATACTTAGAGATGCAGAACAGTTACACACAGGAAAAACAATATAAACCATTACGACACAGGGCTTTGGAGAAGAAAAATAAATATAACAAGTGGGAAAACAAAGTGGTAAACATTTAACACACCATAAATTTATAACTAGTAATGTATATATTTAAATGAGACAATTTAAAGCCTTACGCAGTATTAAAGGGTAGCCTTTTATTTTTCTACTGCTTTGCTCACTGCCCTCATGCAGACTGTTCTGTGCAGTAAATGTATATGCCAGCTTTTGTTAGCCATTCCCAAATGGTATAATACAATGTGTGTGTAACAGCGCATGATGCAGACACTTGAATCATTCACTTAATTAACAGTGTGACAGCTTATTGAGATGGTTTGGCATCCAACATGTACTGACTGGTTACTAAACACTTCTAATTACCAGAGTGGCAAGGCTGTATATACACAAAACAATAAAGTTTATTTAATATTTATGTTTTAAAAAAGCGCACAAAGATTCCTTTTGTCCTGGTTTGTAATCAAACTTGACATATTCCCATTTTGTTACCACCACTCAAGAGTTTTATTGGGTTTATAGAGCAGATACAGACTTCAAAATGGCAAAAAAAACAAAACACGTCCAATGTTTTATTTTAACAGCAAATTAGTGCTATGTTGCTGTTTAGAACTGTCATATTGTGCTATACCTTGATATCTTCATTGATGTTACTAAGCAAATGTTGCAAGTCCCCACTGCTATCTACTTCATTACAAAGCAGGGACAGCTGAAAGTTGCTTTTCGGCTGTCCCTATTTCGAATGACAGCAGTTTGAGAATTTTTTTTTTATGAATGGGGCAGTATGTGATTTACATACTCGTCCTCATTCATTTTCAGAAGTGTCGCCATAAGGGTTAGGGAGTGGGGTCGCTTAGCTTTCGGAGCACCGTGCTCGGTGCTCCGGGAACCGATTGCTATGTCTCATCGGGGAATAAGCAATCGGTATCCCAGCTAGTTCGAAATAGGGCCGTTCGCAAAGGGGACCCAAACTCCTAAGCAAACGCTACATAAGTTTATTCAGCCTGTCCTTCGCCATACCCACTAATGAAATCACTCTGATGAAACATTTAGAGGTATATATGTGCTGACCTGTGTTTGCTTCCAGAAGCATCTTATCCCGCTACAAACAATATTCCTAGGTGCCACACAAGCGTGTGACCATTCTTGGACTCAGTCAAACAAGCCAGATATCAGAAATCCTATTTTATGCTGTTGAACAATTCAACTTTGGTACACTACATTCTTCTGAATAAAACTTGAACTACACCATTAAGCGCTCACTTTTTTCTTTCTGTGTTTAAATTTTTAAAGAGGATTTGGAGCCGAACGAAGAAGGTTCTTTTGGAAGGGAGCAGCAATCCAGTTTTGGAAGATATATTCACATATGCATGTATATACATTTTGTTTGATATTTCTTTAAATAGATGCTAGTTTCTAATGTGTGTCTTTTGGCGATGGGGGGCACGACACAATCAATTAGATTTGCAAAAGTGGTGAATTTAGAATGTACTTGTAGAAGGTGTTTAGTGATCAATTTGGCGTCCTCCCCTTTCTAGTATTGATCCTTCCCGAATCCTCTCCATACTTTTACCCCATTTTTTCTTTACTTCCTTCTAGCCATTGCTCCCTTTGACCAGATAGAAATGTGGTGCCACAAGTGCACCCAGGTAAATTGGTATTGGAGAACAGCAGCTGTAAGTGGGGAGCGACTTGTCTTCTCTCCCATAAAACAAACAGAAGGAAAAAAAAAAAAAAAGGCAAACTACAGCGCTAAAGGATATCCATGTCAATATTCACCAGTTCAGAGAATACTCAAATAAACTCATCGAGCAGCAGATACCTAAAACAATAATGTTTATTAAGTACACTAACAGAAAATAGCTAAAAATTATGCATAAGGAGGCACATGTAAAACATACACAATAGTACAATAAAATGATTGCACGGTAAGCTAATATCCCCAATATACACAGGCACCATGCACTGAAGTTGCTGGAATAACGACATCTACTGTTAATGAGCAGACAATGAGGTGCCTGCAGGACAGAGCCAGCATTTGAGACCCTTGGCCTGGCACATCAATGTCAAAATATGGTCCTGATTTTAGATAAAACATCTTAAAATATTTTCTATACATTATTTTTCACACAATGTATTGGGCTATAATATATAGTGTTCTCTGCATAAATGATTGGTACATAGATAGCGGAAAAGTTACTATGCATGTGTAGTAGCTCTACTCTTATAACTACGCACTTAAAAAGCAATATTCTTAAGTGAGAATCAGGCCCTCTATCTTAAAAAAATATATAAAAATCAGGCGTTTTCATTACATACATTTGCAAATAAATGATGAGCCACTTACAAGGCTTCTCTGTTTTGGTGGTCCTAACTCTAAAACGGTACCACCTTTGGTCATCTCCATCAGAAATGACATCTCCACCCTGCTTACTTCATCCCTCCCCAATTCTCCACCACCCCCTTCTATGTAACCATTCTCTGACAAGCGACAACATTCACTCCCTAATAATATCTTCCCCATCCTCAACCTGCCCTGTGGACCCCATTCCCTCACACCTTCTCAAAAACCTCTCTCCCACTACCTGCTCCTATCTAGCCAACCTTTTCAAGCTTTCCCTCTAATCCCTCTTTTAACCATGCACTGGTCTCTCCCATTCTCAAAAAACAATCTCTACATTCACCTGCAGCTACCGACCTATATCCCCTCTCCCCAAAACTTCTTGAGTGCTTAGTCTACCAACGTCTCATCAGCTACAGAGCTCTCTCCTGGACCCCCTGTAATCTGGTTTCTGGCCCCTCTATTCCACTGAGACTGCCCTTACCAAAGTGACCAAGGTCAGCTGCTTTTGACACCAATGACCATCCTCTTCTGCTTCAAACCCTCCGCTCTTTTGGTCTCAACGACACTGTTCTCTACTGGTTTTCCTCCTATTTCTCTGACTGCACCTTCTCTACTTCCACCCCTAGCTCATCCTCCCCACCCCCCTTTCCGCTCCCTGTTGGTGTCCCCCTGGGCTCTGTCCTTGGCCCATTCCTCTTCTCCCTCTACACCTCCTGGCTGGGTAACCTCATCAGCACATTTGGTTTCAACTACCACCCCTACGCTGATGACACCCAAATTTACCTCTCCTTCATGACCTCAACCCATCTCTTCTAAGATTTCTGAATGCCTTGCTCCCCTATTCACATGGTTCGCCAAACGCTTCGTCAAACTATATATGGACAAAATGGAAATCCTTGTGTGGCACCCCTGCAGTGCAGGATTGAGTATTGGGGATTGCAGGGTGCCTTAGGCAGCGTGAGCAGTGAGAGCTAGTGTGGGGCTGTTGCTAGGCAACAGCCAGAAGAAGCTTCTAGAAGGATCTGGGAGAAGTCGGTAAGAGAAGGCAGTTGGTGTGGTGCTGGGCAGTTGGAGTGAGGGGTCAGTTGGTGTGTGGAGATGGTGAAGGAAAGTAGTGTGTGAGGGAGACCATCGGAGGTGCCGACAGGGGGAAGAAGCTGTGTGCAATAATGGGGTGAGCTGTGGAGAGAGGTGACAGAGCGGTGGCAGTTGTGCTGTGAGAGGAGACGGAGAAAGAAGGCTGTGTGGTGAGAGAAAATATTGGGGAAGCAGTGTGGTGACAGCAGAGAAATGGCAAGTGAGAGACTGAGCTTGTAATAGATGGAAGCCTGAAAGAGTGGTGCTAGAGGTGATAGAGCTGAAGCCTTGCAGGAGAGCAACGGAGCCTAGAGAGTGGTGCCAGAGCTGACAACTAAAACGGCAGCACAGAGCAACAGGCAGCAAGACGAAAGAGAGCCGTGGCAGACTGTGACAGGGTCTGAGATAGCGTAACGAAGGAGAGGGCGGAGAGAAAGACAGAGCAACTGTTCAGGAGATTTTACAAACCACATTGAAAAGGTAGCGGTGAACGGATAGAGAATCACTGAGGGAGAAAGGTGTAAACAGACAGCGATATTAAAAGAGGGAACTTACAGTTTGTGACAACATCTGAGAGATTATTGTGTGGTAAAGATTACGTCTTGCAATTGGTGTGAAGCTGTGAGAGGAGTGTGGGAGAAATAGCGGAAACTCTCTAATATCTATTGGGAGAAGTATATTCCACACAAAAGACTTTTAAATACCCTGTTCCTCCATTTGAGCAATATTTAGGAAGTGTTATAAATTTGTATATGCTAATGGACATTCTTCATTGCAAATTCCTCTAAAGTTGTAAAACTGTTGTGTTAGGGGTAATTTCATTATTATTTATGTATTTGTTTAGTTTAGTACTGAATTGGAGTTGATTTAATGTAAAATAATATTAGTCATACTTTCTGTCTGATATTAAGGTGTAAAGTTAGTAAACCTAAGAGTTAATAAGAAACTGTATTTTATGGCTTAATATGTGGAAATACTCAATTGTTAAATTGATGCCCATTTGTAAACCAAAGTAATTGCTATTGTTAAGAAATTATAAAATTGTTCTCTTTACATTGCGATAAAGTTTTCTGCATATTCACTTCAAAGAAAATTTTAAAAGTAAAATCATTTTTATAAAACGCTGGTGTGCAATTATTCAGAGTTTTCTTACTTTGCTTACACCTCTCTGCAATCCACCAATACCATCAATTAAACCTGTAGCACTTACCACCCGGGCATCACAAATGTTTTTCTTCCCCCCCAGGATTTCCTACCCCCTCCTCCATCACCATAACCATTGGTGATTCCTCTGTCTCTTCATACTCTCAAATTCGCTGCCTAGGTGACATCCTTGACTCCTTACTTTCCTTTATACCATTGCAACCGAAATTACGTGTCTAAAAATGTTACTGTCCATGAATAGCAAATAAAACTATGACTGAAACTAACTGAACACAGCTCTTTCTGCCATAGTAGTGTGTCTTTGTAGAAAACGTAATCAGGAAT
>WWET01000231.1:261324-274762 GCA_011038615.1 Limnodynastes dumerilii
TATATATATATATATATATATATACACACACACACACACACACACACACACACAAATACATTTTATTCTCTATTAATAGTACTCTTACAAAGAAAAAAAAAAAACTGACACTAAAAAGATAAATGTTGCTGACCTATTGTCACCAGTAATACAAGCGGCACAGGTGCCTGTAGGCTGCTCGCTCTGCTCATAGTAATGGGCATCAACTTGGGCCTCTTCGGCTTTCTTCTTCAAAATTTCTCCAAACTTATCTGTACCAATGCATCCAAAAAACGTGGCTACCTTATGAGGCTTCTGAATCATCCACTGTAAAAATAAAGAAAAAAGTGTTACTAGTATCACTGTATGATTAATGTAATATAGCACTGTTGCACCGTTAACTGTCTTCATTATGTACACGTGAATAAATATGCAAGTTGTGGACAAAAAAAAACACTCAAAAATCATTTGATTACAAAAAATAAAGGAAATAAAGAAAAAAATCCACGATGAACATTGCACATTTACATTAAGATCCATTTTTTGCCATAAGAATTAACTAGTTAATAGCAACCATGTCATATGATTTAAATACAAATCATTGTAATTGGTGGAGGATTTCTATTCCTGTTACATGGCAACATAATGACTAAAAGCTCCAAACTGTTGTCTTAACTGTATTACTTTTGATAAAACTTGAAAATAAACATACAATAGGTTACATATTAGCTTTAAACAAAAACCTAAAAACACTTGTACTTTTATATCTCCATCTATGAGGACTTCTATAATAGTCCAAATTATAAATGGGCATTTAGCACAAAATGCAGCCACTTTTGCATGTGCATCTGACTGAAAACTTTAGTAATTATCTACTTTAAAGTGCATGGCGAGGTTTCTTATATGCATTTCTTCTGAGTCACAGTGCACATGGTCAACATGGAACTTTAGGAGCTCCAAGTTTTGTGACCACTAATACCACAAGGCATTTCAAGTCCTGTAATGGCAAGCATGCAAGACAGCATTTTATGGCTTTAAACTTGGCTTACAGAGAAATCAATCCATTCCTGTATGTGCAGTAAGTGAAAAGTGGCATGGAGTGAGGGTTCAGACAATACAATGGCAAAGACAACTGGCTTACTAAGCTTCGTGAGGGCAGTTTATAAAATAATTAACACATTTTTCCACTACTGTTATGATTATTAGGCTGCAACCAATATAATCAAATTTCTTACATAAGCTAAATAACTTAATATTAATCAACATGAAATCACAACATGTGATTGTGAATCTGCTCAATTATTATTAATAATAATTCACATATGAAGGACTTTGAGGTTTCTCCTTTATATTATGGCAGCCCTCGGTTTGCTTTTATTAATTATCTATAATGTCACTTATAAAAGGTACCTAGTTACAAACAAAACCAAAAAAACATTTTGTAAATGCCAAGCTGTTAATATTGTATTGCTTCAGAAAACGGATTTTAGACCACAAAACCATAATATACACACCAAGTCCTATGCGCTAGCCTTTTAAACTCCCTCTGAAGTTACATAAATATGTCATACAACTGGGTGTCCATCTTGTAGAATCTATCAAATCTGATCTACAGAGATGTTAAGATATTCTCTCACATACTATTGGCACATCAAAACTCTCACTTGCCTTGGTCATGTTCCCAATAGAGATTAGACCAGACATCACTCTCCACTGTAATATATCCTAGCTCTAATCAATCTGATCATTTGTGCAATTTGACCAATTATTATTGTTTCTGTTCAAACTAAGTTTGTGCTTTCTAATAACGAGAGGATCTACATGCGGATCAGAGAAAACATTTATTCAGAATTTAAATGCACGTTGTAAACTATACTTCAATATTCTATGGAGTTTTTGGATAGTCTTTTTTAGTCTAAGAATCCACAATACATACAATACAAAAGAACCAATAGACTGGTCCCTAGAGAAAACAGACTATTTCATGGGTGCAGTCAGTACCACAGGGTAGCACCTCCTAACTATAGGAGTAACTCTCAGTGACATAAGGATCCTAGTTGCGTTTGTAAAAATCTATATTATGCAACAAGTATCCCTCAAATAAGATACTGTAAGGGGCGCGTAAAACCGGGCAATGCGGACCACAAAATATTAGTCAATGATGTATTGAAAGGAGATTGATCTAAAATGGGTTACTCATTATAGAAGCATCTACCTCTGCAGTTTTAAAATAGCTTTTCCTTTAATTAATCCAACGTTAGACACAGTACTGTCACTGATGATCTTTTGTAGATGATAATGCTTCACTTAACACGAAAGGAAAAAAAGGAAATAAAATATCCTAGGGAGATTCAAATGGCTGCTCATAAAACAATATGGAAAGATAGCAGAGAGAATGAAAAGGAGGGGATAGAAGCACATAGTTTAAACATAGTCTGGTTCTCATTACATACTATAAGCTTATCCACTTAATTTTCTGTGATAATTAAAAGCTGCTCCAATTTGCTGCCATGCTAAGAAACAGAGGGAAGGAGCATACAACCAATTATTTTCCATGCAAGAATTAAGTAACAATAAAAATCTCCTTTACTAATCATAATTATTCTGGGTTACACAGAGGTCACTGGCTCAATTAAATCCAAATTATTCATAACAAACTTTTAACAGAGGTAACAGGGCATGGATACAGTGACAAAGAATATTATCAGCAAAAGTGATGCTAACCTATAGTCATAACGACTATAAGAGAATCAAACAATGAATCTAAAAGGTGACACATAGCAGTATAATGAGTGAACTAAAGCAATGTTTTGATATAAAAAATATAAATTTGATTTGTAATCCTAAATACACATGAACAGCAGCAAATAATGTCGTTTTCCAGCTAAACAGTGAAACATCTAAAGCTAAGCTGCCATTGTCACAGGAGAAAGTGTCCTCTTCTCTTATAACTCCAAACCTAATTTGTGCTCTGGTGACTGGAGCAACACATTTCCTTTAGCTTGTTATACTAGATAGAAGAGCACAACTTGGAACTTTCATTTATACATTTTATAACTATTTATTCATGCTCTAATGATACTGTAGCTTTACCTTGCATTTAACAGTTGCCATCTTGAGAAAGTCAGCAATGTCATGCAATTTATAAATAAAGTACAATAAAGAGACTAGTCTCTACAAAAAAATTATAAAATACTTTAAAAAGCCCAAAAAACCAAAACAAAACAAGAAAACTATCTAAAAATCATAACCCCCAAAAAGTTCAAGTAGGAAAAAGTTCAAGTAGAACAATTTTATTTTATTTTTTAACACAAAAAAGAGCTGTTTAGTAGGAAACAAAACACACAATAGTTTCCTAGGTAACAGAGATCTGTATTTTGAGGCGAGACAAACGGCACCAACTGTGCCCTGAATTGGTAGCACAAGAAAGTTTATTGGTTATGTATAACCATTCACGGTTATAAAATAGCTACTTTATCCTTAAAATAATCTATGATATCATCCATAGGAGATGCTAATGAATAAGATGCACATCTACATTTGGAGTTAAAAGTATCTAGCAAAATATAGAACAGAGATCATATGTACAAAAGATAGTACAGAGATTGTCAGAGGGATCATTAATCCAGAAGGTGATAATAGTATTCATAGATGGTAGATAAGAATTGTGTTCTTTAGGGTATATTGATACGACAATTGACAGGCTCCACGTACATAAATTACTGCTTGCTGAACACCTGCCATTTCTGCTTTTCTAAAAGATCAAAGACAGCTTATGGAGAGGGGGAGCTTATTTTCAAAAATAAATCTGGATTAAACGCTACGCTAAAAAAAACCCAAAAACAAATATCACAGTATTCAAAATTACATTCATATGCAACCAAGTGCAGTTTGCAGCCTAAACAAGACATAGAAAGGACACTTAAAAAATACTCAACTCCTTTTTAAACACTGGCAATAAAGAGTTGTTAACATAGAAGTGCTTGTCATATTGGATCTGCAGTACATCTGAAAAACAGAGAACATAGTGGAGAGCAGTAAAAATGTAACCCAGTGGCAATTATATATAAGGCCTAAGAGAGGAAGCTATTGGTATGAGTTTGCATTGTGCCATATGTCCCAACCTTATGGTCTAAGTGAACTGCATAGAGAAAGGGACCCCTGCTGTTAACTGTGAATTAAACAGTAGTGCTAGAGATATTGACCAGATGTTTTAATCTCTGTAAATAGCTTTGTTATCTGATAAAGTGGAACACAAGGAAAAAAAAAAAAAAAAAAGACATATGTGTGTGCGTCTATACAAAATTATACACACACACACAGAAAATTCAATGCTATGTTAGCATGTGCACACAGCAGTCATAAATAACACTTTAAAGTTAATCAGTGTATTGGAAAGTAAAGAGTTTCACACACCAAGTGTAAAAAATGATACACGTCACATGTTTTATTTGCAACTATGAAGTTGACAAAGATTTAATTGGTTCAAAACAGTTTTAAAACCTAACCGCCTTATAAGTTTTAATTTGAAATGTATGTATTTGTTTTGTTGATGGACCATTTTTATTCACAATTTTAGGTCTACTTTATGGTATTGAAGTGCAAAGTCACAATTGTGTTAATTTTATTAAAGTAAAAGCACTTTTACCTATACAAGACAAACTATTGTTATTTTTTTAAGAGGTTTTTATATAGCGCTATCATATTAAGTAGTACTTTACAGAGAAATCATATTCACTATAGTCCCTGTTCCTACTGGAGCTCCATACTAAGGTCCCTAACACATACATACATCCACAAAAGTTATAGCACGTTTGTTTGCTTGCTTGTATCATCTTAAATAAAAATACTACAACTGATACACCTGGAAAACAAAATAAACAGTCACATACATTGCATGGTTAGAAAAAAAAAATACAAAAAAAAAAAATAAGGTTTCTGAAGGGTTAGGAAAAAGCAGGGATCTGGCTTTTTAAGCTGATTTTCATACTGCAACTTGGATAGCCTGTCTACTGGGATAGTCCGTCTACACCACAAAAAAGGAGAAGTGCTAATTTAAGCCTTCTACACCTTGGCCATCAGGAATGTACTTCCACACAAGGGCATTTAAACAAACTTAGCAGTTCCTGAAAAGCCTCTCTTTAAGGAAAAGTTGGTCTCTGGGCTCTATTGCAATAAACAATAAAAGAAGTGAGCAAAGGATTAAAGGAACCTATAGCACATGCCATCCTTAACTTCCCATATTAACAGTCCCTCAAACAGTGTAATGTCTGTAAAGAACAGCGTGTTCTACTTAACGCAGTGTCCCATCTGCTGAAGATAACAACGCAATTATGTGAGCTAAGCTCATGGCCTTAGTCTTTTGTACAGGGCATAATTTTCTCTATGAAAAGCAAGAGAAGGAGGAGGATTAAAAAACACACTACACAATCACAGATAAAGTGTATTTAAAGCAATAGAAAAGAGACTAGTAAGCATGTTTTCACCAATGCATGGTACAGACAAATAAATACACAATAAATAATAATAAACCTACAAAGAAACTAGTTCACCTGCTAAAGTGCAAGCTCAAAATACACCTGCTTTTGTTTAAACACTTCCTTAATGTGTTTCATACAATCATTTCTCTTACGTAACTTATACCCCTTTCACATTACCACCAAATACCTGGGTTTTTCATCAAAAACTCGGCATTTCGCAAAAACCCGGGTTTTTGGTGGTGATGTGAAACCGCCACTTCCGGTAGACCCGGGTCAAGAGACCCGGGACTTCAACACGGGAAAAAAGAAGGGTTTTTCGTGTTAAACCCGGGAAGGGTGGGTTCTTAAAATGCGGCCAGTTTCTTTTGAACACGGGTTTTTCATTTCTGGAACTTGATTGGATGTTTATCTGGCGCTGGCGATCAAAAGCCAATCAAAGCCACTATCTGGAATGATTGACACTTTACTTTAAAGGCAGACCCGGGTTATTTGGTGGTAATGTGAAAAGGACAGACCCGGGAAATTCCCGGGTTTTTGGCTGGACTTATAATGCGGTTTTGAAAATGACACGGCAATGCTGCCAGAAAAAACCCGGGTACAAAATACCGGGTTTTTCAGAGATGGTGATGTGAAAGCGGTATTAGTATGAGGTTCAAGAACCATCTCATTACAAGCATCTGTCATGATAAAGCTTACCAGCTTAATGAACTTAAAATTGTTTTAAGGGTACCCTAATTTTCATGCATTCCAGTCTGCTGTTAAAGACCGCAGTATAGTTTCAACATTCAAATCACTACAATAAAAAAGTTGGTCATCCTCTGAAGGTAAGCTGTAAAAATGAAAACCAAATTGTGGCTGAGACTGGAGTCAAAGCCCAAGGCAACAATACAAAGAACTCCATATATAACAAAACTGTATAGTATGGGGCTAGAGGAGAGCTGACTGAAAAATAACATCAGAACATGTATGTATTTTTGCTACAACTAAAACTTAAAATACACTGTTTAACAATAATTTGCAGACTTTCAATAATAGGAAGATTTCTGTTCAGTTGAATGGAAAAATGAAATCAGATTTTGTGATCTGTTCACGCATTCAAACAACCTATGGAAATACGACCTGCTTGATCCAAACTTCCAACAGAAGGGCAAGGATTTTACTTGTAGGTAGACAACGCTTATTATTACAATGTACTATATAGACATGCCAACATATTGAGCACAGCTCAAGACTTCCAATCTACTGCCATTTTAAGTGCAGAAGAGTGAGAAAACTTTTAAGTGGAATGGGTAGTGTAGTGCTCACACAGATGTGTGCACACAGTTGAGATCATCTATTAGATGTGAACACAGCAAGACTGGACCTTAGAATGCAGTACTATGTGTATTTCAAACCCAAAACTGACCATTCCTCAGCAAACCATCCCAACAGTGAATTAAAAGTCTGGCAACATCAAGTGCAGAGGCTTCCACTGCAGTGACTGGGCATCTTATAAAAAAAAGTAAATGAGAATGGATGGAGCCAGAAACACTGAAACAGGGACACTGTAGAAAACCTGTTTGGTAAAAAACTAAATCTTGGTGGAAAGTTCATATACCATTGTTATACAACATTTAATGTTCTGTTAACTTTACCAGCCACATCACCATCCAGAGGTCAATTCAGTTAGGAAACCGTGCCATAATTTGAAATTGTCCACAAAAGCCATCCAAAAACCTGGAGTAAATCTGCCAGAAATACAGGGCAATCAATCACTCCCTAAGTGTGCAAACCAGGTAGAAACTTTCTCTAATGAACAACATATTATTGCAGCAAAATATTACTTACGTTTAATCATTTACTATATACAAAAGACACCCAAGCTCTCTTGCAATTAACCAGCAACAAACCAGAACATTCTATCTTTAAAATAAAAATCAGAGCATCTGTTACATACATTTGCAAATATATATAAATAAGTGAACAGCCACTTACAACGCTTCTCTGTTTTGGGACAGTTTTAGAGTTAGAACCACCAAAACAGAGAAGCCTTGTAAGTGGTTGTTCACACTGCCACTGTATTCAGACTTAACATTAGTCAACATACACATGTTGTGTGCATAAGTTGGTGTTATTTTGAGAACTGAATATGGCATGTCAGATGTTATGCATTGAATCCCCTTGAGCACAGAGTTGAATTCCACACGTGCAAGAGTATGCAATTTGGGTGGGGGGGGGGCATTTAAATTGTACACTATGGACAGGGTTAGGCACGTCAGAGCGCTACATTGGCATAATGATATGCTGGAAGAAGTTAAGGTACGGCTGTGATTGTGGAAGTAGGCTAACTTCCGTAAGTGAGAGGGGTGTGCAGTAGCCACCTACATGCGTACGGAAAGCATTCTTAATATGGTGCTAAGGGCTTAACCAATCCCTTACTATTTAATAAACAACTTTCCTCTACCACCTTGCATTGATCTCAATTTGGCCTGTATTCTGGCCTTTGAATTGACGTCAAGCTTTGTTATTAAAATAACACATCTTTAAGGTCTACCGTGACTGTGACCCTTCCAGCTTCTGGGCAGTATTGCTATTGTATGGAAGCAACTGCCAATATAGCCTCCATTTCAGCGGATTTCACTAACACAACCATTTTCTGTATCCCTCCTCTTTTTCAACTGGAGACCATATAAAGCACAAGTTCCATTCCCCGATAATAGCTTTGGAGCTGCAATAGCTGGTGCCTCATCAGTGATTGCTACTCAGCTTTTACTGACCCACACAGTGCATCACAATTATCAAGATTCAGATCAAGCTCTGGACAACAAGTGGATCAACATCTGCAGGCCTATAATTACTTCAGGCAATGCCTCCCTCTTTGCTAACAGCAAATCAACTAGGTTTCGTGGCTGGGCACCATTCAGTGAAGGGCATAAGGGCAGCAATGGCAGCAAGAGGAGTCTCCTCAAAGTCTCCACGTTAGATGCAAACAGAGCTTTCAAAATTATTTCTTGGCCTTATTGGTTTGGGGTGCTGGAGGGAAGATGCTTTGGTCCTACCTTCACTAGACTGATTCTCTATACAATACCCTGACTACTCATTTCTTGATAAATGGTCATGCAAACAGGTACTAGATAGAACCGCCCTATGTCTTCTCTTTTATTTAATCTGTTCCTTATCTTGACTTCTGACCTTGAGAAAGAGCACTTCGATGATTGAAACGCGTTGGTGGTTAGTAGTGGTAGTAAGGTAAGCTGTGGGGCGTAACAGGATACCTTTTCGACGATAGCTTTCTTGAGCGCCCAATAATCGGCACGCTACAAAGTAGTAAAGATGATGGCCTTGCACTGCCTAATCTGAGGTTCTACTATCTAGCTGCATAGCTAACCCAAATACTAGGTTGGGTAAAGGAGAATCTTGATAACACCACAAGTTACTTTCTGCAGTGCTGGGGTGGCCTTGACTGGTCTACAACTCAAAATCTGCTGGCGGGTGGCACTGGAGGTGGGGGAGCGCAGCTTCTGCAGCAGGCCAGGCTGGTGTGGAGTGCGGTGCATGGGTTGCTGGGAGGAGAGGGTATGGACCCTGAAACTCCAATATGGGGTAATCAAAATCTTAGAGAATTGACTAATCTGCAGGACAGAGGTGTTTGGAGGACTCATGGTATAAAGGCGTTGGGAGACTTATTTACTGGGAATTCCTTGAAATCATTTACCCAAATACAGGAGGGACACCAATTACCCCCTACTTTGTTCTATCGCTACCTACAAATCCGCCACACACTGAACTCACAATTTCAAAATAGCAATCCCTGCATAGCACCCTCCCCTGTTAAGCGGCTGCTAGAGGGTTTGCCACTTAAAGGTGCCATATCAAGGATTTACTCCATCATACACACTTCCCAGTCGGATAACTTGCCGACTTTAAAGTATAGATGGGAGGAAGATCTGGGGGACACGGAGGATGAGGACTGGTCAGAGGTACTAGCCTCAACTAGATATGCCACCTACTCTATACGCTTTAAACATCCACTTCTATATACTGCAGAGTATCTCACGCCATACAGAATAGTTCGGGTCGGTAGAAATACAGTTGACAATTGTACAAGGTGTGGATTCTCCCCATGCACTTTCTGGCACTTACTATGGAGCTGCTGCAAGGTTAACATGTTTTGGAAGTCGGTCTGGGACTGCTCCATGAATACCCTGTCCATTTCGCCACCCTTTGATCGCAAGATTTGTCTGTTTGGTCTCTCTTTGGTGGACACAATAGATAAAGTCACTCACAGGTACCCGTTTTCCCTGTACACCCTAGCACAAGTGGTAATTGCACAAAAATGGATGGCTACTGAACCCCCATGTCTGAGAGATTGGATGCTATTAGTTAACGACAACCTGGCTAATGAAAAACATGTATTCCAATCAAGGAGGGCCCCAGATAAATTTTTATAAAGCATGGTCCCCATGGCTAAACTTTATCTACAGTATTGGTGTAATATGGTATTGGTGTGATATGTCCCACAGCTCGGCGCGGCACTTGATTCTGAAGCTATATAGGCTGTTTATTTCATTTATAATTTTTTTTTTTTACAAGATGAAGATGACATGTTGTAATGTTATTGTTCCTATTATACACCATTATCAAGTTTGTGACACTAATCTGAAAAGATAACTCTGTATTGCACGCATACCCCTTATTGTTCTTTAATTGGGGTTTTAGTATTGTTTTTATTGTTCTGCTTTCATAAAATTTCAAAAATCAATAAAAAACACTTGATTCAAAAAAGAAAATAGAGCTCATACATTTAATTACGTGTTCAGTCAATTTCAGATGGACAGCACCGATCACCCACATTCCTCCTAAATTAAGGTAGTATTGCAATCCTCTATATTGTTCTTATTTAGTCCATATACCAATAAAGGGAGCCATTTTTCTATTGTTCCTTATTAAATGTCCTGATGAAGCTTTAGGTTTTGGCTCGTTTCATATAGAATACATATAGGTAGAAAACAAAAAAATATGATAGTGCAGTATGTTGTAAGTAAATCACTTTATATTGTGAGTCTATATAGATTTCTTGAATAATGGAGAAACTTTCTTCCTTTTTCAAGTTTTCAACAAGGAGGTGTTACTTTCCTTTATCCTCCAATCATATGATACAGGGAGAAAAGTATAAAGGCAATTGTGTGATACGTTCACAATTCTTTATAGATACACCCACCCACTATGCACCCAATTCAAAATGCTTTTCACTACCCACTATTCCACCAACAAACCAGAAATAGCTACTTTCCAATACATTTAGAAAACGTTACTTCCATTGGACAAACATATAAAAAAACATTTCTTACTTACTATTTACATAATTCCAATGAGAGGCAAAATTCAATGAAAGGAACCCCTGGAGATGGGTGTCAACTGATTCAAACGACAGTATTACTATAAGAAGTTCTAAAAAGCTGAGGATCAAAATATGGAAAATAGGCCCAGGACACTGAAGCTAAATCAATCGCATTAATATTTTCTGCTTAATAAAAATGGGGACGACAACAAACAAATGGACTTCATGGAAGAAAATTTGCAATTGAACCTTACATAATTTTACTTATTCTCCATCATTTTATTTCTTTTTGACCAAAGCAAACAACCTGACCAGCTGCTTCTGTCTTCTTTATTACAGTAAACATGTTGGCAGTATATTCTACAAGTCATTTTCATTTCTATCAAAAGCTTCTCTCAGCCATTTCCAAATAGTCGTGTTGCAGGTCACTAGAGACTGCTTCATTTGGATTGTATTAGGGTCAAAAAGTCTGCATTTCTCCCAGAGGACACTTGCCTTTGACAGTTGAAAAGCTTTGCTTTATCATATGGGCTGCAGAGATGAATATGGGATCCATGTAAGAGCCAAGCTTTACAAGCTCAAAAAAATAAATAGAAAAGGCTTTCGATTGACATGTCAAGATCCTGCTAACACTGCTCATCATGTAGCATTAGCGGTCTGATCCTTGAAAGCCATTTCATTAATATTACACTCTGCCAAACAAGCACTTATTGTTGACTAGCTCCACTCAGGATTTCCAAAGTACCTTCACACAAAGGAAATAATATGAACAATTTCCTTGATTCCACACAACACTGCCAACATACTGATGAAAAGTGTTTAGCAAAAATGGAATACTAATATACTTGCAATAGTTAGTAATTATTGGTATACAAATATAATTTGCATAACTCTGAATGAAAGATAATTTGTATATCCTGTATCACAGATGAAGAACCCACCAACACATGATCACTAATGTTAAGAGATACAACACATGTACAAAGTTATTAAATACATCTCATTACTATAAGTTTAACATAAATGCATTTTATTTAAAGAGAAGTCATTACAATAACAAACGTAAGTTGATCTGGGCAATTATACCTCTAAAGGGCCCAATAAAGCTATTTCGTTCAATGTGAGGAAAAAAAAAATCACACGTGTGGCTTAGATAAAGACTATCAATGCATTGCATGTTTACATTCTCTTACACAGATACGATATGCGCTAAATGGACTGAGGGCCTTCATAATCCACCCCACTTTCACTAGTTCCACATTGCTTGCATCTGTATTGTTTACATTTGAAAGTTTAACGTTTTTGCAAAGGAGGCAAATTGTTTGCATTAAAGCAGGGATTCCTAACCAGTGGTACTAGTACCACTGGTGGTACTTGGACCATTGTCAGGTGGTACTCAGGGCAACTGGGCAAGGTTGTAAGGCAGTATGATACCAAGTGGTCAAGGACATAATTTATAAAATATCTTGGGGGCTAAATGGCATATGTATAAAATGCACCTTAAAATCACTGCAAAAATATGTAAACGTAAACAAATAACCTGAAAATACATATATGGGTCATGAGTATGTGTATACATTATATGCAAAGTGGTACTTGACATGATTTTATAGTGGGTAAGTGGTACTTGATATGATTCTATAGTGAATAACTGGTATTCTCCAAAAAGAGGTTAGGAACCCCTGCTTTAGAGTTTGAACCGCTGTCCACACCTGAGGAAATGACTGAATAATAAAATATGATGGTCACCAAGAATATTGCAATAAAAGCAAAATGGGGTTTGGAGGAATACATGTAAAAAAAATAATAAATAAATAAATAAAAAGTTGAGTCTACACAAAGTGCTAATGTGGCACTTTGTCAATCATTTTAAGGCCCTGAAAAAAATAAAAAATAAATATCAATTTCTGGCTTAACAACTCACTCCTGTTAGTGTGAGGTACTACTAGCTTACTACAAGTAAGGGCAAGCTGCGAGTACAATTAAGGTAAAAAGGAGGCCTTATTAAGCCACAATAATGATTTTATTTTGCACAGTATTTAGGGTTTTAATCCTGAAGTGCCTGGTTTGTTTTGGCAAGCAAAAAAGTGAACATTGTTATATAGGTCTTAGGCTAGTGCTAACAAAATTGATTAGTAAATTTCCAACGTTACTATTTAAAGCTAGAAATTAAGCTGGCTAACCACTACAACATAATTTGTCAGTCAGTCAATTCTTGGCTAATTGCCAGTTATTAAATTTAACAGATGGCATGTAGTTAGCTTATGATGTCATAACATTTATGTGGAGAAATGAGGACAATGTGTACTGTGTAGTCAGCCTCATCCATTCGAAATATCAGGTTTATTAGAACTAGGAATACAATCATACTAATTAGAATTAGTATTAACAGTACTGGTGAGCATAACTTTCACATGGGCTTGAGTTTAGCTTCAAGACAACTTGCCAAGGGGTGTGGGGTGGTGGTCAGAGCAGCCCTTTTCTGAAAGGGACATTTTTCTACCAGCCAGTTTCAAACTGGTTCTAAAAGCAATGGTTTCTGCCTCACCAAGAAGCTATTGATCACACCCAGTGGCGTAACTAACGTGGGTTTTGTAGGGCTCGTGCCCCAGGTTCCGATGGCACCCAGCTGATGTGGGCGCAATCGGAGCCTTAGGCC
>WWET01000231.1:278009-298752 GCA_011038615.1 Limnodynastes dumerilii
TATAAGGGGCAGACATGGAGGCTGGACATTTAATGGGGCAGACAATGGAGGCTGGACACAAGGGGTAGACAATAGAGGCTGGACATAAGGGGCAGACAATGGAAGCTGGATATAAGGGCAGACAATGGAGGGAGGGTGGATTGGCAGACAATGGAGGCTGGATATAAGGGGCAGACAATGGAGGCTGGACATTACAAGGGGCAAACAATGGAGGCTGGACATTACAAGGGGCACAAACGGAGGCTGGACATTACAAGAGGCAGACAATTGAGGCTGGATATTAAAAGGGGAAGACAATGGAGTCTGGACATTACAAGGGGCACACATGGAGGCTGGATATTAAAAGAGGCAGACAATGGAGGCTGGATATTAAAAGGGGAACACATGGAGGCTGGATACTAAAAGGGGCAGACAATGGAAGCTGAACATTACAAGGGGCAGACAATGGAGTCGGGATATTAATAGGGGCAGACAATGGAGGCTGTACGTTACAAGGGGCAGACATGGAGGCTGGACATTACAAGGGGAACAATTCTAAAAAAAATAAAAGGGGGTTGTAATAAGGACTGAAACTTATGAAGGGGCTGCAATAATGTCTTAAAAATTATAGAGGGGCATTAAGGTTTTTTTTTTTTTTTTACAAAAAAAGCACTGGCTATATAGATATAACTGGATTACACATGGTTATGTATCAGCAGGATGTCAGCATAATCTACATAAATGCCAGTGTTTATTTTGTAGATGTTCCAAGTAGATACATTCAGCAAGGCTTCCTATACTTTACACTTGCCAGCACAAGCTGCACTGAAATTTAATTGGGAGCTAATAATAATAATTTTGCTAACATACGAAATGGCAGCAGGTTAATTATGCTGATCATTTTGACGCCTTTTTAAGAGCATCTAAACCTTTGAAATATATAAAAAATAAAAACAAGATGGAAAACAAAGATTTGTTCATCAAAAAGCTGTACCATTGTTAGGGAGAGAGGATCATATTTGTAACAGTAGAAACTAAAAAATACTTACACAATACAGACAGGAGTAGCATTTTAAAGTGAATATAATGGAGCGTAGAATATGCCCAGCGCAGGCAAAACATGTACATTAACAAACACTTAAATACAAAGACAGACAGGACTTATTTTTCTCTTTTTTTTTTTTTGTTCTTTAAACCAAAACTATCCTGTACAATGTATTTTAAAAAATTGTATAGATCAACTACTATAAAATAAATGTATTATGCCTGCTACACATAAAGGGCCTGATCCAGACCTACGCCGATGCACATGGGTATCGGCGTGGACTCTCCCCGACACTCCCTGTGTCAGTGTATTTTCCCTCGCTTACGCCGGCTGAAGGCTACCCTAACTTTAGCCGGCTTAAGCAAGGGAAAATACACTCGCACAGGAGCGTTTGGCCGCAAACCCCTCCCTCCCTCATTAAACTACCTCCCACCTACACTAACCTGAACGTAGTAACGCTGGGGGACGCCCCCTCCAACGTTACTACAGCGCTGCTACGGACGCCCGATCCACGACATCTGCACGGCGCATGCGCAGATCGGCTTTTAAGCCGATCTTACGCTGCTGGCTGGCGGTAAGACTGGGTAGGTCTGGATCCGGCCCAAAGATACAAACAATAGGAAAACAGCTAACTTACAATAGCTAGGGTTAGTTACATGGTGTTATGAGAAAATTCCACATTTAAAGTTAGTGTGAACAAACCACTTCCAAATGTTTTCTATTTGAAGTCACGCAAAATTAGGGTTTCCTTCTATTTTATAACAGCAAAAAAGTAATTGTATTATTGTAGCTTTTGTTGCCCTTATTCAACCCTAAAGACAGGGAATCTAGTCTCTAAGCTTGCACAATATTTCCCATGAAAGTAGACAGCCACAGCTTACTATATCCAGAATGGCAGTGTTCCCAGGTACAAATGCTTTCTAGGAGAACTGAAGTGTGAGTGATGAAGAGGGGTTCGGGGAATTAAGAAAGGGAGGGGGAAACACAACTGGAGAAGGGAAACTGAAATTCCAGCAGGAACATAACAAGATAGACATGAATTAAATAGATCGGAATTCCAGACTTTAAAAATGTACTGTCAACGCTCCCAGGCACTGTAGAGCTGCGAATGCACTGATTTACGAACAGTGATCACGTTACATAGATACTGGCACAAACAATAAAAAAAAAAAAAAAAAAAAAAAAAAAAAAAGCATGAAAAGGCTGGGATTGACTATGAGAAGGGGGGCTTGAACTCAAGAGTATTATAGAAACCACATATTCAAGGAATACTGCTCGCTTATTATACATCAGTTTCTAAACAACATATGGGTTTCATATTGGTTTATTGTTTTCTTTAAAAATCATGTTAACCCAGCACTAGTTTTGCAATAACACAGAACTTGATAAATAAAAATAGAGGTTTTTTTTAAAGTCACAAATGTACTGTTCATACCCAGTTGTGTGGGTCCCCGCATGAGAACAGGCCTATTGCGAAAGGGCAGATCTCTACCAGACAATTCCGAACTGGCTGGGAAAACAATTTTTACTTTTGCCTCGAACAGGCAAAGCAATTGATTTCCGGTGCACAAAACACGGTGCTCGGAAAGATAAGTAAAAAAAAACAAAAACAAAAAAACAAAAATAAAAAACGTATCCACTCCCCTTCCATAACCTTAACCCTAACCCTCCCTTCTCTGTAGCCTTACCCTTACACTCCCTTCCTCGCATCCTGATCCTAACCCTCCCCCTAACACCAAGTCCCCGGAGAGGTGACTCACCTCTCTGGTGGTGTCTGCAGTGGAGAGTGCATCAGCGCTTCTGAGAATGAATGGTTGAGTATGCCGCAATTTAAAAAATAAAAATAAAAATCTAAATTGGCCATCTATTCGAAAAAGACAGCCTGAAAAAAAAAAGCCTTTCAACTGTCTCTACAACTAAAAGACAATCCTCGTTCTGGATGCTCCCAGCAATTTAGAACATACCATATCTCATCCATGTAAGTGCATAATACATTGTTGATCCAATTAAACACCTATATTGAAAATAAAAATTTAACAAATGACTAGATACAGACTTACAGATAGATTGGCCCTGTGTTTTTCTATCCAGACCAAACCAAAAACTCTCGCACAGACAGATTTTAACCTTGGAACTCAAAACAGCCCCTCGTTAGTCATGTGATACCTTCTAAACCCAGCTAGGCCACAGTCAGACAAATGGAAATTGGTCCTGAACAATAAACACATGAGGAAAGGCACTTTTGGTCATATATAAAGATTGCCATCTTTGTTTTACCCAATGTTTTGTAATCATACTTTGCTATCACTCTTTTTAGATGCCCTTTGGTATGACAACTGCCAAAGACTGGATACCATTTTTATTCTATACAGCAGTCGAAGTTTAATTTGTGTTAAGGGAAATGCTCAAATCTCATTGGCTTGCAATGTTACTCAAGGTTAAGTTGGTTTGTATACATTATTAGACCAATAAATACAAACAGTAATTTACAACATCACAACATAAACAAGAACATTTTTTGTCCAGCAAATAAGTAAGAGGATAAGTCAGGCGGGTCTGCAACTAACCTGAGCCACTTTAACAGAATTTTGAGTGGAGCCACCAGCATGATAATCAACTTTGAACTTTTTCACCAACTCTTCAAACCTAAAGAAAAAGAAAAAAAAGTCAGTAAATAAGCAGATCCTGTGAGAAAAATTAAGAACCCAAAATGTAAATCTGTGAGGTTAGGATGTAGGTCAGCAGGATACACTGAGCTCATTAGTTTCTTTACAAGGTGTGAGCTGAGAAAACCAAGGGTTGAAGCATATAAAGAGACTAAAGGAGTCATGACCTGCACATAAACCACATTGGCAGAAAGTCAAACATTTCAGTAAGAATGGGTGAAGATTTCTGAGCTGTAGAAATAAAATAACTATTCTTTAATGAAAACAGTGAGATTGGTTTGTCCATAATATTGTTCCTGAAAGCTTGTTTTAGGAAGATAAACAAAAAAAACCATAAAGTTGCACTAGATGAAAGTTGTTTTTTCTTTTTCTTTCTTGAAACAAATGTCATTGTCTACGCTACGGAACGGTCTGTGGAATTGCCTGAGGAACGCAGGTCATTGTTGCACTTCATTTTAGAATAGGGGTGCTCAATCATTTTACCACTCAAACAGCTGTATTTTCAGGTTTCCTGATAGGAGTACCACCTGCGGATTTTTTCATGTCAATCAGTAATGAACACATCAATGCTCCAGCAAGACCTGGAAAACATGCACTGTTAGCAGTACTTGAGGAGTTTAGGAGAGTGCTGTCAACTTTGTGTCTTCACCCTGTTTGCTGCATTAAGTTTGGACATTAAACAATAGGACCCTTTAGGGCATCTTATAAAATATTAATAACTAAAATAGCCAGAAAATGGGTGAAATGTCACCCATTGGTCAGCAGCTGTGTGCAATAAATGAATATTGTACCTACATGCAAAGAATTGGTTTGCCTACCTGCAATCAAACATGCCCAGGTGTAACTTTCTACCAGTTTACCCCAATTTCAATTTCTAAATCTAGACAATCTAGAGTAAACCATGAAACAAAGATTTAGACTGAAACCACATAAAAACAAAAAAAGAGGGTATAGTCTCTGCAGAGTACTTATATCAAAATGTTTTGGGATTTTTGGGAAATCTAAAAGTGAGCAATAAAGCAAATCTTGGGAATATACACTTTACACAAATACAAATAGGAAGCCCCAGCATTCCCAACAATTTCCCAGAAACTAACCATAACTTTCTATCTTTAAAATAAAAATCAGAGAATTAGTTCCATACATTTCCATATATATGTTAAGCCACTTACAAGGCTTCTCTATTTTGGTGGTCCTAACTCTAAAACTGTCAGAGTCCTAACTTTGGGCCACATATCATGTATTTTTAAATTAAGGGCTCACCTTCGGCAGAGGTCCCCAAGTCTCCAAAACAGCCACTCTGAAACACCACCCAGTCAGCTGCTATCCCCTATTGAGCAACCTCCATTTTGTGTGTTTGTTTTAAAGTGTGTCTGGGGTAGCAGCTGACAGGGGGTGCTGTTTCAGAGTGGCTGTTTTGGAGACTTGGGGACCTCTGCCGGGGGTGAGCTCTCAATTTAAAGATACATGATATATGGCCCAAAGTTGGAACTCTCACAGTTTTAGAGTTAGGACCATCAAAATAGAGAAGCATTGTAAGTGGCTGGTGGCTTAACATATCTGCAGATGTATGGAACTAATTCTCTGACTTATTTTGAAGATAGAAAGTTATGGTTGGTTGCTGGGTAATTGCAAGAGTGCTGGGGCTTCCTATTTGTGTAAGCTCCCCCTTTCCTTACAAGCACCTGCTGAATATTACCTTATAAATTGATCTGAGCAACCTCCATTTTGTGTGAACACACACTTTACTCTGTTGTGCTTTGATACAAGGCTCTCCCAAAAGCTGGGTGGGGAGTGTGGGAATGATCAGAATTAGAAACTATTATAAATTGCAATTGTCTTGATCAGATTAAGTCACAGCTCATCTTAAGTGCAATAGTTGCTAATTTGGAAACATTACATACCTCATCCAGGTATGATGTTTATGTTAAGGTTACAAAACACAAATACTTGCATGATAACATAATGCAAATACCTGTAGATAGAATATACCACAAGTTCAATGCTTGTGAAGTCACTATTTAACATTATATGATATGATATATGATATAGGTGAACTTCAATGTAGTTAAAACTAAGCCCTTATCCTAGCACTCCTTGCAGAAATTCCCAAATCTTTTTTTTTTTACTGCAAAAGGCTGCACATCATAGTTGTTTAATTGGCACAAATCCACATAGATTTTCAAAATCCTATGATATATTTTCACTATAGCAGGCTTCCTTTCTTTCATTTAAGTATTACTTTTTTTTTTTATAAACCTTTTATCTCTAAGTTAGAGATTTCAGTAGCCATGTTGTCAGCCGAGTCTCTGGACAGTAATGACACAACCTGCCTTGCGTTAAGATGTTAGATGAAATTGACATAGTCCAAGGATTTTCCATCGCCATATAAACTACTTGGGCAAACAATGCCCAGCTTGACCAAAATGACAGTATGGCTAGGACTGTAGTCTTTTCCTTGTACAGTGTATCCGGAAAGTATTCACAGCGCTTCACTTTTTCCACATTTTATGTTACAGCCTTATTCCAAAATGGAATACATTTTTTTCCCCTCAAAATTCTACACACAAATTGCAAATTTATTAAAAATCAAAAATCCAAGAAATCACATGTACATAAGTACAGCCTTTGCTCAATACTTTGTTGATGCACCTTTGGCAGTAATTACAGCCTCATGTCTTTTTGAATATGATGCCACAAGCTTGGCACACCTATCTTTGGGCAGTTTCGCCCATTCCTCTTTGCAGCACCTCTCAAGCGCCATCAGGTTGGATGGGAAACAGTCGATTAACAGACATTTTCAGATCACTCCAGAGATGTCCAATCGGATTCAAATCTGGGCCACTCAAAGACATTAACAGAGATGTCCTGAAACCACTCCTTTGATATCTTGGCTGCGTGCTTAGGGTCGTTGTCCTAATAAAAGATGAACTGTCGTCCTAGTCTGAGGTCAAGAGCGCTCTGGAGTAGGTTTTCATCCAGGATGTCTCAGTACATTGCTGCATGCATCTGACCCTCTATCCCAGTGTTGGCTAACCTGTGACAATCCAGATGTTGTGAAACTACAATTCCCATCATGCTGTCAGGTATCCGCTATGCTTTTGCATTCAAGGAATGCTGGGACTCGTAGTTACACAACACCTGGAGTGTCACAGGTTAGCCAACACTGCTCTATCCTGACTAGTCTCCCAGTTCCTGCCGCTGAAAAACATCCCCACAGCATGATGCTGCCACTACCATGCTTCAGTGTAGGGATGGTATTAGTCTGGTGATGAGCAGTGCCTTGTTTCCTCTAAACATAATGCCTGGCATTCATGCCAAAGAGTTCAATCTTTGTCTCATCAGACCAGAGAACTTTGTTTCCCATGGTCCGAGAGTCTTTCAGGTGTATTTTGGCAAACTCCAGGAGGGTTGCCATGTGCATTTTTCTAAGAAGTAGCTTCCGTCTGGCCACTCTACCATACAGGCTTGATTGCTGCAGAGATGGTTGTCCTTCTGGAAGGTTCTCCTCTCTCCACAGAGTAATGCTGTAGCTCTGACAGAGTGACCATCGGGTTCTGGCTAACCTCCCTGACTAGAGCCCTTCTCCCCCGATCGCTTGGTTTAAACAGCCGGCCAGCTCTAGGAAGAGTCCTGGTGGTTCCGAACTTCTTCCATTTACGGATGATGGAAGCCACTGTGCTCAATGGGACCTTTAAAGCAGCAGATATTTTTCTTTACCCTTCCCCAGATTTGTTCCTCGAGATAATCCTGTCTTGGAGGTCTACAGACAATTCCTTTGACTTCATGCTTGATTTGTGCTCTGATATGCACTGTCAAGTGTGGGACCTTATATAGACAGGTGTGTGCCTTTCCTTATGTTCAATCAACAGAATTTACCACAGGTGGACTCCAATTAAGCTGTATGAACATCTCAATCATGAGCAATGGAAACAGGATGCACTGGAGCTCAATTTTGAGCTTCATGGCAAAGGCTGTGAATATTTATGTGCATGTGATTTTTTTTGTTTGATTTTTAATAAAATTAGCAAAAATCTCCCCCCAAAAATTTTTAACATTGTCATTACGCGGTATTGTGTAAAATGAATTTATTCCATTCTGGAATAAGGCTGTAACATAACAAAATGTGGAAAAAGTGAAGCGCTGTGAATACTTTCTGGATGCACTGTATATCTTGTTCAATACTTGTATTAATTGGTGGAAATACACACGCGAGTTGAAAGTTCCAAACCCTTGAAAGGGTATCTACCGTCACAGTTCTTTGATCGCAGAATCTGGTAAAAAAAAAGCTCCAACCTTCCTGATGTAACTGGATGCCATAAGATCTATCTGAGACTCTGCTCATCTTTACACTATCTGTTGAAAGACTACCTGGTAATTCCCACCCGCCAGGACGGAATGTGGCCCTGCTCATAGAATCTACTGCGACATTGTCTTCTCCTGCAATGAAAGCTTCTGTGAGATCTTCCAATTCTTCTTCTGCCGAAAGTAGTAAAGGCTTTGCTTCATCCATCAACTGGTTGCTTCTTGTCCCTTCTAAAGGATTGATATAGACTACAGTCTTCTTGTCCGATAATACCTTTACTGATTTTCTTTGTAGAACTCTGTGAAAGTTGAACGAGCTTACTCCTGAATCCATATACCTTGGGCAAGAGCTTTGCCGTAAACTGCACCCCAACCTCTGAAGCTGGAATGTGTCGTCAACACTACAGGGTCCTGAGTCTTAAAAGATTTTCCTTAGTTTAAGTGTTGCCTTATTTCTGGAGAAAGGGTTATCAACTGGACTTTCCTTCTAGTTTCTCTAGCGATTGCGTAATGAAATTCTGTTGAAAGGCCCGTATTGTAACTTGGCCCAAGGAACTGCCTGTATGGAAGCAGACACACATACTAAGATCTTCATACATTCTCCTGACGAAACCCAGGATTGTCTTCTCAGCATGTTTATCTTCTCCAGAAGCTTTTGGCTTCTCTCCTGTGACAGAAAGAGAGTTCTGAAATATATAAGTTCTTAAAGTACTTTAGAGATTGGGAAGGAACTAATTGGCTTTGTCACAAATTATTATCCAACTGTGCTAAAGGAGGCTTTTCAACACCCTGGCTGGATGGTCTTTAGCCTGTTGCTTCGAGTAGGCTGCTACCAGAAGTTCATTCAGGTTAGGCCAAATGCAAATCCCTTCTCTCCTGAACTTCGCATTCAGGGATATCGAAATTCTTGAATACATGATGCAGTGATGCTTCTGTAAGTTGATCTCCATTTTCCTCTCCATTATATCTTTAAAGGCATTTGCATCCTCTAATAGTATGGTCGATCATTTAGATGGACATGAAACTGCTGCATCTTCTTATGCAAAATGAAACTATTTTGTTATCTTGTTATAGGATAATTTTTGTTTTTTTAATTCATTAAATTATTTGAGACTGGAAGTTTTCTGCCCTTATTTTATGGTTCCTTAAATAAGTCTTGCAGCTGCAAATCTTCCTTTATTTTCTGCACTGTCAGAATTTTATCAATTAACTTGAGTAAGTTGTCCACCAAGTCTGTTCTTAAAACTCATCTTTAGACACCACCGATTTGGCCTCTGACAAAGACATGACCCCTCTTCATGGTCTGATTCATCACACTTGTCTGATACAACTGTCATGGGAACATAGGGCCGGATTCACAACCCCATTTTTTTTTTATTTTTTTTTACATACGTCCCTAATTATCCGAATCTAGCTACTACACATGCATAGTAACTATTTTACACTATCTACGTATCGTTTCGTAGATTGCATACATGCGGTCTTTAAAGACTTCAAACCACAACAAACATGTAGATATTCTTTTGCTATCTTTACACATTAGAGTTTAACTTTTAGAGGTACAATAAAAGGACCCACACCACCATCTTCTTATTCTGCACTTACCTCTGCATTCAGAAAGTTCATGCCATATTCAAGATGGCGGTGGGGGTCCTTAGGAAGGACCTGGCTTCCATCTTGGATGTGGCAGTAACTTCCAGAATGCAGGGATAAGGTGGCAAAAATAGATAAAGTTCAAAAAATAAAATATTGTTATTTATGATCTGAAAAATAGACATGCAGACAGACATACATTTGTTTAATTAATGATTTAATAAACTATATTTTTGTGCTTGTATAGTTGTGCTATGGGTGGGGTTAGTTCATCCCATTAGAGATGCTGTGTTAAGTGTATATTGTTGGTGGGCATATCTTACACAATCTATAGTGCTGATTAGCCATTTTATATATATTTGCCTTTAGGGACATGTTCGCGAGATATTCCTTGGTCACATAAGTATCAGCTAGAGTGGACTTCATTATCGGAATGAACTGGCTCATTTAAGGAGAAGGCTGTTGCTGCTGCTGCTGCTGCTTAGTTTGACAGTTAGCGCAAATAGTGGCAGTAATATCACTAGGCAGAGATGTGTCACACAAAGCTCACTTATTCAGCTTTTGTTTTTTGTGTGTATCCTTTCTGGTTCAAGGCATTTTCTCTTTACTTGCTTCTGATCTATAAGCAGAAAATCTATTCTAAGCGTCTAAAAACCATAATAATAATAATAATAATAATAATAATAATAACATACCATCGGTACACTGGCTTACCCACATCTAAGTACTTGTGACCATTTTTCCTCTATTTGTAGAAAAAAAAAATGCACAAAAACAAGATTTTCACTTAACTGCTGCTTGCAGAATACTGCCTCAATAACAGTACAGTCTTAATGCACTGGTGTATAGAAAGAATAAGGTCTCCCCAAACTGGTGGTGCCCATACGAGCTGGAAGTAGCTGCTGTGTCACTTCCAGTGCAGTGCACATGCACACTACAGTAGTACTATCACACCCCAATAGGAAAGAGATTCTCCAAGCCACCTGAATACCGCAGTGACCAACAGAACACAGGCTAGTAACGCCACACCTTCCGGAGATGTGGACCAAGTACATAGGTCTCAAAAGGACATAGGTCCTAGAAGCATGCGGCATTGGCCACACAGGTAACTAAAAATAAAAGACAAAACACTACTCTGCCTGACTACTCCTACAGACTGGAAAAAGAAAATATGCTGCATCAGAGGTGGGTCCCTTATATACATTTGATGTGTCTTTTTTGCTATCTGGCTCCTATATGAGGATGAAATACCCCATCAAGTCTATGCTTCCATAGGAAGCAGAGGAAGAGTAGGTTTCTTTAGCGTTCTCTAGAGCACGTCAAAGACAGTGGTAGACATTAGAGTGCCTTTAAAGTTTCTTAAGCTGGGGACACATATTTAAGAGCAAAACCATCCCTGGTGTTAATAGTACTAGAGATCAATCCAACACCCACGGTCTGTGCGTAGCAGGGTAATAAGATAAAAATTTAATCTTCTTTGACAGTACTTGTCCACTCCCCTCCCTAACATTATGCCTTTTAAAAGCATTCTAATTGCGTACAACTTGTGTTACACTCTGCCCCATACCCATGTCTGAAGACCAATTCCTATAATATCATGTGTATACGCCCTGACCGACCTACTATTTGTAAAAAACTTAAAATCAACTATAAAAAGAGATTTAAAATAAAGCATGGCTTGGGCAAAAACAAATCTGTATTGTAGAATAAAAACACAACAGTACCGCTTAAAGGAAATAAAAATTCCTTCATTTTTTTTATTTTTTTATTATAATATTACATTGCACTTTACCATTTTCAACAATCATAAAATACTGGGCAGAAACAAAGACTGGGTAAGTTAAAGCACCCTGCAAGCAAACCCACAATCTATAGGTTAACGTGAGGGTGACTTTCTACCCACTTTTCTCAACATCTTTACAACGTTTTCAATCATCTATTGCCTGTCTCAGAATTTTGTAGTCAATATTGGTAAAAAAAAAAATCAATGCATATTCAAAATGCAGGAAAGATTTAAAGCAAGAGAATGGCATTTGAAATGTTAATCCCATTTATTCATAATAGCCAAATAAAAAAAATGTAAACAAATTTGACACCGGCGCTTCACTAAGTTCAAACAGCTGTCAAAAATAAGGGACCTACTCCCTGGTTCTGCTTAAAAACGAATACATTTATTGATTAATATTCAATAGCTAAAAAGCGGTTGAAACGCATAATAAGAATGCAACAGTCTTCGCAATTAAAGTTGGATATAGAATCAACTGATACATATTTTGTACCATCGGTAAATAAATAATAATTACTATGTCCTGTAGGAGAATAATTAGGACATTTTAGCGTAAAATAGGAGCAAGTACCCGACCATGGGGAAACAAAATCCGGCTCCATGAACAGTCACTCTATAGTTCCCAGATGAAATAAGTTTCTCCAAACGTGAATGATCTTAAACAGGCTCTGAATGCATGCTGTGTGGGGTGGCCAGCCCGATACCGAATATATCTCTTAATAGTAATATCTCCACACGGTGCCACAATTTAGTAAGCACTTGGGAAAGCAGTTTTTGATAGTACCGGGTTTGGATTCCCACTAGCTCAGGCTGTATAGCAGAAACAGCGATGCGTTTCTTCTTAAAATAAGACTTTTTCAAGCTGTAATGTCGGCTCCACTCTAAGGTCCTATTTAAACCACATTATTTGTTTATTAGTCCATCAGGTGCAGGTTCTTGAAATTTAAAGGGACTTTGCATATAATTGTTAATGTGGACAAACAGAGTCCTACACATAATAAAATTGAAATCAATAGAACCTCAAACAATCGACCTTAGAGAGTGATAAAACAAACTAAACTAAAACAGAACCAGTGTGATTAGTCATCATGTCATTTAGGCAATATTGTATGCTCAATAGACTACGAATGTATTTTAACCAAGGGCAGGAAAACGCATCCTTCAAATGGTATCATGGCAAAACTCTAAGGGCTGTAAATCGCACATATGTATATATAAAAAATGTGGATAAACAAAAGAAAATTCACCTATAACTATTCATCCAACATATACCCAGGATGACATAAAAAATTAAGGAGCAAATAGATAATCAGAAACCCAATGTATTGAATTCTAATGATTCATTCAAACCGTTGGGGTACAGTGTCTAATTGTAATATCCATCGCATCTCCAATTGAAATACATTTTTTTTTTTATCTATTCCCACCTCTTGTTATGGGCTTCACATGATCTATAGCTATAGCTACTAGGCCATCTGTACTCCCTTCATGACAAGATGCAAAATGCCTTGAAAGGCTAGAAGTTTGGAATTTATTTTTTCTATGCTCGCGTACCTGTTCTGTCAACATCCGCGTTGTGCGCCCCACATATTGGCGGGTGCATGGACACTGTAAAAGGTACACTACATATTTAGGTTCACAATTTAAGAAATTCCTAATTGTAAGTGAACTGTTATTAAACGTGGATGTAAATGATACAAATCTGTGTGATATTATATTACAAGAGATACATCGTTTACCAATTTTAAAACAATCGGCAGATGGAGTGGGTAATCAAGATCTTATTTTATCTTTCGTTTTATTCACTACAATAGGTTTAATTTCAGTAGGGGCTAATATTATTAAGTTCAGATTTTTCTCAAAAATGAAACAAGGTTTTTCTTCTAGGATCTTTTTTAAGACAGCAACATGTTTGAGTAAAGTGTTTATTTACCACCCTCTTGATTACATAAGATTTTTTATTAAATTTAGAGATGTAAAGAATCTCTTTCTTCTCTTGGTTTTGTGTATTAAGCTCACCCTTACGTTTAGAGAGCAGAAGATCGCTCTCTGTAACTTCTTAACTTCCTCAAATGCCTCTGGTAATAAATCCATTAGGTAACCTCTATTTGCAAACTTCCCCAACACAGTTTCTGCCTGCGTTAAAAATTTTAAAACAGATGTACAATTACATTTTATGAATGGCTTTAACGGTCCACCGTTAAAGTGAAGATAGTTGTTTACATCCACAGTTTTCCTAGAAGTTTTACTCTGTATTGTAGAGATCTCCACAAATAAGGTCAAATCTAGGAAGTCAATGGAGGAATCACTCTGGTTTGCTGAAAAATGTTAATTATATGTGTTGGTATTTAAATAATCAACAAAATCAGAAACCGAAAAATAAGTGGTGTCCCAAATAATAAAAAGATCATCAATGTACCTCCTATAAAGCACCAGACTTGCCCCAGATGAACTCTTCCTCAAATTTTCCCATATACAGGTAGGTGAAATTCAGGGTGAATTTGGTACCATCAATTTGTCACAAAATGATCAATTGGATAACGGATTGTGATTTCACTGTGCTTGTAGCTGAGAACAGTGGCAAACTGGTGCTGGATCACTGCTGTCCAGCTTTCCATGCAGACCATTAGCATGTATTTCTTCTTCTAATATGTATGGGAAGGTCAATCCTGCACAGCCACTGTATTCACAGTCTGGATCAAGAACCACACTGAAAGCGCTGCTGTGGGTACACATGTGCACTCACAAAATGCAGCCATTTTCAAGCTTTCAACAAGTGTAAAATGCCCATCTGCCATAGTATGAATCTTAATAACATTAACGTTTCTCTAATGGAGGAGGCGATGGATAACATTTAAAATTACACACGGTATAAGTTGGTCCTCCTGGTTCAATGTAGTTACATAATATTTATGAACTAAAAGGATTTTAAGATGCATCGACTGAAAACTATAGTGCAGATTTTTTTTATCTCTAAATGTCAATTTGATCAAATCCAAGAGACCGGTTTTCCCCCAATCACGTTTGTGATTAACCATGAAACAGTGCTGGAAAAAACAAAGCAAAACACAGGCAGTTTTTGTAAATAGTTAGTATCACTATACTTGACATTATAATCAAGCTTATAATAGTAAACTAATCATACAAATAAACTCCTGCACCTGCAGTTCTTTACAGACACATGTACCCGTGCAGAAAAAGATGCATAAAAATTTAAGGGAAAAAAAACTTGTAAATGTGTTGATCAACTGTTTATCACTGGAACAGGTTAGAAATAGTTTCCTAGACTCTAAGAGGTTAGTTGGCCCTCTCCAGCGTCAATGTGCATCTCACCCACCCCTCCCCCCAAAAAAATAAAAAGGATTGCACTGTATTTTTCACAGTGGTTGTCGTTACATTGAACATTAATCTAGAGAATATCAGCTGGGACTTGTATTACAAAAGCAGATGGACAAAATGGGGTCATAATATGCAGTTTTTAGTTAAGTGTAGACCTGTATGGCACAAATGGCAAAATGTAACAGTTTCATGTACATACTGTGCATTGTATGTTACTCAGCAAAACATTATTTGTATGGTCCATACAGAATATCTATAACCCATTAGACTGGTAAGCAACTGTGTACACCTATTGATGCACTATAAATATACCAATAGAATGGTCATTACTTGAATTACTTCCATTAAATGAATGGAGGGCTTTAAACATATTTATTCAGCAGTCTGCAAATACAGTGTTATACCTCTATTGCAAAATCTCTCCACCTCCTCCCACGTTTAATCCGCAAGGCTTTAGTCGCTTGACAGAGCATCTCATATGGAGTTCAAAAGATGATTAGCTACTGCATACCCACTCTGCAAGCAAGAGGCCCATTTTCTCCAGATGACTCATTACTAGCAGAATGAAGTGTTCCAGCTTTAAATACCAAGCACTAAAAATAACACACCACAACCTGCCACCACTCCTTCCATCTCTCTGCTGTTTGCCCTGACCCACGTAATTCATAGGTGAAAAATAACAGTATCAACGTTCTTAAAAATATAACAGAAATATAAAAACCCGCTGCACATGAAATTGACCCAGAAAAAAAAGGAAGCTTAAAATCAGAAACATAAAAATGATACTGCAGAAGAATGTCCCAGCAATGGAAAACGCGAGTATGAGCACTGTTTTGATGAACGAGCATGAGATATTGTCTAAGACAATCTTATAGCTGTGCTCTCAAGGTAAAGCCACAAAGCTACAGAGGTGCGAGAGTAAGGGCATAACAAGTGCCAGTGAAAACCTGGGTAATATCAAGCTGAACTGCGAGGGAAGGCAAATTTAGACTGTAAAACGGAATTAAATTTCCTAGCTCAACAATTTACAGATCATAAAGTTATGTATGTTACTTCTATGTACAAAAGCTTATTATTATTTTCCTTGAATGCAATATAATGAAAGCTAATTTGCACCTTTCACATTGCAACATGGTTTTGCTAAACTGTGCACCTTTGCAAGTACTGCCCTATAAAAAGAAAAAAAAAAGGTTTAACTGCTTTTACTGGATCAGTTATTGTTTTGCCATTAATGATGAATACCATTTCTGCGACTTTAGTCTGCAGTACACAGTTAGTTCTTCGATATATATTATTTTCTGGTGACTTCTATGACAGATCCAGTAGCAGCACATAATATACAGATGTGTACAAGTTTACAAACTACTGGTGTATACTGTAATAGTATTTTGAAAGAAAATGTTTTAGTACATCAAAAACAGTGAGAAAAGGGGAAAAAAAATGCCAACGAAGATACTTAAAAAAAAAAAAAAAAAATCTAGCATTGACAATACTATGTATATAAAATAGAAGGAAATGATAACGGACAAAAAAATACATCTAATTGGGCCAGATACTAAGCTGTGGGAAAGAAAAAAGGGAGATGTTGCCAATAACAACAATCAGATTCTAGCTGACATTTTCTAGTATGTAATAGGAAAGTGAGAGCTATACTGAAAACCGATTGATCCAGTAAAGGTGACTGATTAAGGGTGCACACCCATTTACATTTACCTTAAATTAATTATATAGAAAAATCTGATCCATTGAATCGTTCTTCTACCTGACCAAAACACAAATGGTCAAACGTAACTTTTATTCAAACTATTAAAATTAAAATGTAGTTAAAATATGGGCCAAATATATGTATATATTAAAGCTACACACAAAATAACTGATGAGGGAGTCTGTTCCTACTCCCAAATGTCCCAATTTGTGATCCACAGTAATGTCTTAATAGATATGTGGATACTCTAACAAATCAATTTATGTATACGCAGGATATATACCACACACTTATCAAAAGAGCCAAACATATTCTGTCACTCATCACCTGATAGACAGTGACATAACCACATCATCACTCAAATTTCATAATGGTTAGTGCATAAAAAAAATTGAATCATCAGATCTTAAACACTCATAATATATGGGTGTGGGGCTCCGGTTTGAACGGCTGATTTTCTAATCAGCCGTTTCCTCCCAGCCAGTTGCGAACTGGCTGGGATTTCGACTGCATATGCCTCGATGATGCATAGCAATCGATCCACGAAGCACCAAATGCTCGGTGCTCCATAAAGTAAGTTAAAATTGTCTTGCACTCCTTTCCCTAATTCTTACCCTAACCCTCCCCTCTCACTATTCTAACCCTAACCCTCCTTTCCTGGCAGCCTGACCCTAACCCACCATCTCCCACAGCCTGACCCTAACCTTCCATCTCCCACAGCCTGACCCTAACCTTCCATCTCCCGCAGCCTTTCCCTAGCCCTCCCTCCCCTGAAGCCTTTCGGATGTTCCAATTTCGGAAGGCAGAGTTTCTAAGCGGGGACTGACAACGATAATATATGATGAGGATTGCCCCAATCTTTGAAAAACAAAAAATTTTGGCCTGAGAATAAGGAATTATTAAAACTATTTTAATTATGTCCCAAATATCATCAGTGGCAAATATCAGCAAGTATAGCAATACCTTTGCATCTTACCATTCAAGAAAAGTTTGACACGTGTAGTAACACTTTTTATATCTGTTCCAATTGTCAATACATATGCATATATTTAGCCCATATTTTAACTACATTTTAATTTTAATAGTTTGAATAAAAGTTATGTTCTACCGTTTGTGTTTTGGTCAGGTAGAAGAACGATTCAATGGATCAGATTTTTCTATATCATTAATTTAAGGTAAATGTAAATGGGTGTGCACCCTTAATCACCTTTATTGGTCCTTAGGGATCAACCTGTTTTCAGTATTCTGTACTTGAGACAGAGTAGCACCCCTCCCTAGTGAATTGCTTTGCAGACATAGGGTTTGATAATGATGACCCTTATATAACCTGTGCCACCCACATGTTAGCTTGAGCGCAATAACCTGTTTGGTTGCTATAGGCAACATCTACATTTTTCCTTTGCCACAGCTTAGTAAATCTAGCCCATTATGTTTGTTAATTTGAAATGTTTATTTTTTAGAATTTAATGTAAAATAATGTAAATGGCATTCACTGGTAAAACAAATGGTTATTTGGTATAATTGCAGTTTATATGAAAGCTACTATAATGTCAAGGATACATTTATGCAATAGTACCAGAAGTAGGGAACAGATATACTGTTTTGGTCAAAAATAAAAAAAAATCAATGGTGGAGAATGATGCAAACATCACATGGTTTCCTAGCAACTCCAGGCACAACACAGAAGCAGTCTGTTCTAAACCTAAAAATAGTTTACTTCACAATTCTCAGTAGGACAATAACCAAATTAAATAGATCTTGTTGATTAAAGAAACTTTGCAATGTTTTGACCTGGGTTATTGTGATAGCTTGTTAGAATCCTCATTAACTGAAACAAAAAAATTTATGTTCACTATCATATACAAAATGACACTGTCTGGAACCAATTGAAAGTACATCTAACAACGTTTAGTAAATTTTCCTATGCATAGTGAAATATGCAGTACCTGCATAGGTGGATGAAAACACATTCAAACATGCTTGAGTAGCCTATTAACCTGTTTGAGTAACTTTAGCACTATATGTTAAATATACTGACTGACTAATTGACTCAAAAGCAACATGGAGTGCTTTAAGTTAAACTGTCAAGTACACTAATGGTATAAGTATGTTTTATTATGTCACCACTGTTATCCACACAAAATTAAAAACAAAAAACATTAAACTATTGTGCACATGGAGGGAGTTAGATGGGTAGTATGACGGAAACATAACAAAAACAAAATGACTGATCCAAGTAGGATAAATAGGTGCTGCAATAGAAGCCAAGGTCATCTCATTAACTTTATTCCCTAAAGAAAGGCTACCCTTTATTACCTCTTCAAACCACATCCTTCTCTGCCGGCCAGCTGCTTCTTGATGTACACCAGCAGAGAAGGGGTACTGAGACATCAAAGCGCAAGGGGGATGTCAAAGGGATGTGCTCTGAATGTCAGTATGATTCCCAACTAATAAGCCTAATAAGGAACAGCAGCTCTTAGAAAACATATGCCACAGATGCCGGAGTGACTGCTTTAAACAATTAACTAAAAAATATACATGTTAACATCTAAAAGGAACCTAGATGCATCAGTTTTTAAGTTGCCCTCACTGAATGCAAATTACAAATTCCAACACATTAAATTAACCTGCAAACCTTAGTAGAGCCAATTCAAAGATCCAAATTAGATATTACTTTAAATTTTTTTGTTGTCTTTAACAAATGCTAATGAAAAAAAAAGTGTGCCACTACAAACAGAAACAATATACAATCTATTGCAGCATTTAACATTTTTTTTACTTTAAAGTACAAATAAAGTTACTTATTAAAAGCATTTGTGTTTATATGTAAAATAAAAAATTCTTATAAAAAAAAACTTGAATACAAAATTTTCCTCAGAATCAGGCTGAAAAAAAAAAAAATCTAATAAACACTGGCTTCATACAATGGATTCAGAGTTGCACTTTCACCTCTTTTTAGGTGCAAGTGTAGACCTGAGCAATACCATGTCGTACTGCAAGGGGAGGTAAATTTACATTGTGAAAGCAAAATTTCTTAGCTCAGCTCTGTTTCTGATTAAACATAAAGCTATGCAGTATTTGAGTTCTGTGTGCAAAAGTAATGTATTTTCCCTGCATGTTATAGATTAAAGATATATGAGCTCCCCTTACTTTTCAAAATGGTTTAGCTGAGCTGTATGCTTACACCTGTTTTACCCTTACTCCCAAACTCTGAATCCAGGACAATATATCCCTTGCCTGAATACAAACCGCTGGAGTTGAATCAATTGAAAGGTTGGCACTGGCACATAGGAATAAGACCACAACAAATCATTTTTCATTTAAGAAAATTATATGATGGTGGGTGGTTTTTCATGTACAAAAGTAAAAGTCTAGATTTCAAATAACTTTCAGAAACTACAGCCAGTGCTATATGGCCACAATTGACCAATTCTGGCTACTAAGCAGTTACATGGCATCACAATTTACAAAACACCATTTCCTTCAAATAATTTCCTAATTATGAAATTTGTATCAATTTTTCAATCAATGAAACAAACAGGCCAATTTAAAACCTATTTTGCATGTTCAATGGGCTGTAACTAGAATTTGCCTTAAGCATTTATAAGCAACAATTAAAACCACATTTTAAAAGTAATGATCAGTATAAAACACTTAGGACTATTTTCCAACACAAATCTTAACATCCCTGATGGCATCCTGGTTGAATTTCCTGAGCCCTCTGTGATCAAATACTACCCTGGCAGTCGTCAGCACTTAATCAATTAATCCGTCCACCCCTCACCTTGAAGAAGAGGATTTACTGCATTCATCACCATCTTTGTCTCTATTGTGTTGTCCTGGTACATTGGTCCCAGTCCTACCATGTACACACAGCTAAAACCCCAGGAGGGGCCTCCAGTCATGGGCCCTTCTATTTCTTGTGTTGGTACTCCAGTGCCTAGTGTAAGTAAAGACAGCTGAGGCGCTTCACAGCGCTGCCTAGCCAGAAGTCCCTGTGCCTGCTGCCCAGCCAGAAGCACCAATGCCCAGTATCATGTCCCAGAAACGGACTCTTGCCTTGCTGTCCCAGAGGGGGAATCCTGTCCTGCCATCCAAGAGGATTACTACTGTCCTGTCCGTCATCCTAGAGGGGGAACTCTTGCCCTACTATCCCAGCTTTTGGCAACACCACCATGCCATCTGAAATGAAGGGTTTTTTTGATGGGGACCTGAATCAATTTACTGGCTTGTTAGACTTTTGTGCAATACAAGATATACGCAACTATAGAAAGCACTGTGTAACCCCTTTGTCTCTAAGACTAACACACTGCCAATGTAATATT
>WWET01000231.1:299658-316952 GCA_011038615.1 Limnodynastes dumerilii
AGTCCCAGGTCAAGCAAGTGCAGTAGTACCATATGTGAAATATTAAGGGGGTGAAAGCAAATTTCTCATTGGCAAATCATAGCTAAAACTGCATCTCAAAGATCTGAAAAAAGAAATCAGTTTTCTTAATTCATTTGAGTTACAGAATAGCAGTACGTTAATAATTAGTAAGGATAATAAATACATATAGCATTCCTTACTAACTTTTATATGCAGTTCTACATACTCTTACTTGCAAGTTTATATCTGAACAATTGTTACTTCTGGATCAATGATGCCATCTGCTGGATAAGATTTTCAATGCACACCAGATTAATGCAAAGGTACATTTCTTAGGCTGGCAGTAGACAAGAAAGACTGTATATAAAGTCTTGATTATTTTTTTCATGTACACAGCCATAAGGTTTGCACAAATTGTACACTAAATTTTCAGGGGAACAACCTGCTAATTTTGTTTGATACCCTGTCAAAACATTATAAACCTACAATTGTTTAAGCAATATTGATCAATTTAATTGCAAATTCCTTATGCAACACAGCTGACATTATTATGTGGCCTATATTTTTTACACTTACGTTTGAACACACTATAAAATTATTGGCTGATCTGCCCAAAAACTGAATAATACCTTGTTTAACAAATCAACACAAGGAAACTCTTTGATGGGCTCAAAAGGAAAACAAAAAAACACCTCATAGCTGTATGTGGAAAACTAGAAGTACATTCATGTTTAGCTGTTAAACAGATGATTACCGTAATTTACGTATGTGTTCTCTACGAGTATCGTACTATCGGTACATTTTGTAGTAGTGAACATTGCCCACGATGCACTACACTACTAGCATTACAAGGGCAAAACATACCCATAGATGACATTAATACCATGAACAGGCTGCCAAAACTAACAGAAATTATTACGTGTAGGAAGAAGGTATTAGAATGGGTACATGAGATCACAGATCGAAGATGAGTACAAACCATCTAGGGAAAAACATGTGTGAATGAGGGCATCAAGTGCTTTTAAAAATGTGTGCAATTACACACTGAAAGTCATTTTTAACATCTCCCATCAAACACATGATTACACATCTATAACTACTTCAAATGAGATAATCATAAAAATATAAATATTTGACTGTGTGACAAATGATTGTTTTGCCGTGGCATAACCACATGTAATGTAATGTATCCCTCACTGACATCACTTCCCTGTCAGAGCAACAGCTAATCTTAGTCTGCTGACTTGTGTCCTTGAGCTCGCTCATGTGTTCTGGCTCCCTGGTTCCTGGTTGTGGTACACTGTTCAGTTCTTGCTTCTCTCAGAGTCCTACTCCAGTGTTCTAGAATCTCTGGTTCCAGCACAGCTATAGTCCTGTGATTGTATCCAGCCTCAGTAGCAGTGTCTCTGCTACCTGTAACTACTACTCCTGCTCTTCTTTGATCTCACCTCACCGTTTCTGTGCGCTTGTCCAGAGGGCCACGACCTGCCCCTCGTCTGCAGCCAAGTCCATTCCCACTACCAGGGGCTCTGGTGAATACCTACATGGCTTGGGGTTAGACTCCATACCTCTGGTCTGGCGTGGTACGTTTCCAGACTGCCGCTGAGCTCAGTAAGTGACACTTACACTCTATAGCAGGGGTACTCCACCTTTTTTGGGTGAGTACCAGTTACCTGTTAAGGAATGAGGTCGAGTACCACCTTCAAAATTATTACATTTATTGAAGCAGTTTGACGTTTTAAATTCTGCTCATACGTCTGAGTGCGACTAAGTGCACTCTGCGACAGTGGAACTTAACGTTCCACAATATTTAAATGAGAGAATGGAAGTTTTTCTCATTTAAATAGTCGCAGTAGCATGGAAAATCCCTGCGATTACGAGCTAAATTTCCACAATCTCAAAGATGGTGGAAATGTACAGCACAGGTTATTTTCACATAGAAAATGACCCATGTGCTTAGTTTAAAAAAATAAAAAATAAATGGTTTTGCTTAATACATAACATTTTAATATATTCAAATAATTTAATCTTAAATTAATTTTTTATTACTTTTATTTTATTTTTATTTTTTTTACATTATGCCAGCATAGTTGCGTTAAAACTATGATCAGACATTAAGGTACCGGCTGTAAAACCATTTAAATGGGTTTTAAAATTCTACATTTAAAAACCTATTTAAATGGTTAAGTAGCAGAGGCTTGTGGCTGTATAAGCCGCAGCCTCAGCTACATGAGTCAGACTAAGAGTACACGAGTCTGACTAAGAGGGGGACAGCTAGGGCTAATTTCCCTACATCCTATGTAGAGTTGCATGTTCCAGCGGAAACAAAATACATTCACATTCTCTTGATTCTCCTATTCCTGTATCCCTTCTCTATCCCAGCACCCTTTCTCTGTATTGCCTCTAATCACCCCCATCTCCATCTCTTTAGCTCTCTAATTGTCACTGATTGACATTTCTGATTTGCCTATTAGCAGCATAGTATAGCTGCTCATAGGTGGATCATAGACATCAATCAGTGACAATCCTGCTATTGCACTTCAATATAGGCAGGCAGCATTTCTAAATTAATTTAAAAAAATATATATAAATAATAATAAAAAAATAAATAAAATGGAATTGAAACAAAAAAAAAAATCAATAGTGCAGACTCGTGGCGGGCATTCCCCCCACCCCGGCGGCAGATGATGATAATCTGATGTTTACCCTGCATACGAGAATGAAGCAATTAGTTACCTTTACATATTTCTAACATTTCAAGGAGATCTAAATGCATGATTTAGTCTAACAATGTTCCTTTTGGACACCAGAGACTGAAAAGTGCTCTTGAATCTAATTTTCTAGAATCAGTTTTTAGCACAGGGTCTAAAAGTGACTTTACGTGATACTCCACAATTGATGGGCACTCAGGTGATCATTTCCTTTGATACCGCATAATGATGGGAGTCATCTGCCGTATTCTTGTGCACCATCTCGCCCATAACAAAAATCTGATGGTTCACATTATAATCCCTAACAGAAGCAAACATTCACTGACAATTGTAGTGGAACTTTGAAGATGTGGTTCCAGAGTCTGGATCTTGTTGCATCAAACATGGGATAAACACAGAGCAGGACAGAGTCTATAATCACACCCAGAAAAGTTTTATTGAGTATCGGTTATCTCTGCTGATCTTTACACTATTAGGATATCATACAGATAAGGTTTTATCGCTCCTCCTGAATTGAGTTGGGGGTAATAAATGTGCACACTCTCTCAGGCTTTGCCAGCAAAGACACAATTCCAAGTTTGAGAACTTAATACCCCTTTCTCACCAAAAATAAATGACACTTGGGCTAATGAACGGCTTATAGCCATGTTGCAGGTGTTCAGACCACAGCTACAACCCAGGTAAATCCCAGGTTATAGCCTCACACTATACCAGTGTCTGCAGAGGCAGTGAACCCCATCCCCCCATTTTGCTACTTTGAAAGCAACCTGGGATCCTCCTTTCATACTGCAGCGCGGCTTAGGGCATTTCCGGAATAACCCAGGTCAACAGACCCAAGAAAACCCTTTCACAGCGACACCCGACCAGGGTTATTCTCGAGTGGGTCCATAGCTCGATGCGAAAGGGGTATAATAATGCAATAATGGCATTATTGTGAGGCTCTAATTTAGACCATACCCAGGGCTAACTAGCTAAGCATATAAAGAACTCTGAGCAAACTCAGCACTGACTTCCACCAGAGGGACTAGAACCTTGTTCTTGGAGAGGCTGTAAAACAATTGAAATGTCCTAGGGTTCAGCACTTTAGAAATGCTTCTTTTCATTTCTGTACTTAAGAAAGATCATGCCTGCTATTAAGAGAATCTTAGACTATCCTGTAAAAAGGATTTATGTTCTTGAAGTAGTCTTGATATTATAAAGTCAAGACTCCTGGGAAACTGGCTAAATTTTATTACATGCCCCTCTTCAAATCTTTAAGACCAGTTGATACAATACTGAATTGGACAACTGTGTCCAGAAAAGTCTAACTCTCAACAGGTTAGAGATGATAAAGAGGTCATTGATTATTTGTCCATCTGTCCTGATCTCTAAAAATCAGAAGGTCTGTTTAGGTGAATTCAAGTCAAAATGTATAACATATTGTCTACCAGAAGAAGACGGTAGAAAAATATCTACCTTTTCCTTGATGTAATCTTTTAGATTTTGCATCTGACCTTTGGATCAGGGAACCCGATTTTCCACCAATGAAGCCAAGGGTATAAATACCTAAATGTGTCTAGAGCAACTTAATACAAAAATCAATATACTGCTGATACATTTCACAAGTTATTTCCACATTCGCATGTAATGTCTCATCCCATAACTGCCAAGGCCAAAAAAGACAACTATCTCTGATTTCAGAATTTCTCCAGAATAAAAATGTAACTGGTTTTGTTTATCTTATCCATAAGATCTATAATACCCCGTTCACACCGAGCCAAAAACCCGGGATATTGCAGGGGCAAGCCCGAACAACCCGGGTCGAGGCTCAGTGTGAACGGTCACACCTGCCGCGACCCGGGTCGAGAGACCCAGGAATGAGGCACGGGTTTTAACAAGGATTATTCCCGTGTCGACGGCAGTGTGAACGGTTTAAAATAAAGAAAACCATGAAATTAATTTTTTTTAAAAACCTTAAAAAATAGGAAACAGGACTTACCTGTCCTGCAACGCGGCTGACCGCAGGTCCGTCCGAAATGGAGGTCCTGCGCATGCGCAAGACTTCATCCATGCATCGCATGAATGAAGTCCTGCAAGAACATGGAGGATCATCGCAGGACTTGCAGGAGAGGTGAGTAGTGTAGTATTGTATACCCTATTCTATTCTATAGTCTATACCAGGGTTTCTCAACCCATGGTACGCGTACCACTGGTGGTACGCGTACCTCTGTTAGGTGGTACGCGGCAGGCAGTCCTCTGGCTGCAATGCTGTAATGTTGTTTAGTATAATAGTGCCAGACTTAAGCTGATTTTTACTCACTGTCAGTAAAGATCAGTTTAAGCCTGCAGCCTGTCACACTAAACAACATTACAGAGTCCAGGAACACGAGCTGAGGGGGCGGAGCTTCTGACTGGCACTGCAGGAAGAGGATATAAGAGTAGGGGGGTGTATTATGTGGAGAGGGAGATAAGAGCATTAAGGGAAGTATAATTTGTAGAGGGGGATGTAACAGAGGGGGGTGGATGGTGTAATGTGTGGAGAGGGATAGAAGAGTAGGGGGGTGTAATGTGTGTGGTGGGATATAAGAGTAGGGGGTGTAATATGTGAAGAGGAAGATAAGAGTAGGGGTATAATATGTGGAGAGGGAGATAAGAACATTAAGGGAGGTATAATTTGTAGAGAGGGATGTAACAGAGGGGGGTGGATGGTGTAATGTGTGGAGAGGGATAGAAGAGTAGGGGGGTGTAATGTGTGTTGTGGGATATAAGAGTAGGGGGTGTAATATGTGAAGAGGAAGATAAGAGTAGGGGTATAATATGTGGAGAGGGAGATATGAACATTAAGGGAGGTATAATTTGTAGAGAGGCATGTAACAGAGGGGTTGGATGGTGTAATGTGTGGAGAGGGATAGAAGAGTAGGGGGGTGTAATGTGTGTTGTGGGATATAAGAGTAGGGGGTGTAATATGTGAAGAGGAAGATAAGAGTAGGGGTATAATATGTGGAGAGGGAGATAAGAACATTAAGGGAGGTATAATTTGTAGAGAGGCATGTAACAGAGGGGTTGGATGGTGTAATGTGTGGAGAGGGATAGAAGAGTAGGGGGGTGTAATGTGTGTTGTGGGATATAAGAGTAGGGGGTGTAATATGTGAAGAGGAAGATAAGAGTAGGGGTATAATATGTGGAGAGGGAGATAAGAACATTAAGGGAGGTATAATTTGTAGAGAGGGATGTAATAGAGGGGGGCGGGGGGTGGATGGTGTAATGTGCGGAGAGGGATGTAACAGGAGTCTAATACATCATATGGGGAAAGGTATAATATTTCCAGGAGAAGTGTAACATGTAATTTGGGGAGTAGGATGTATCTGAATGGGGGAGGTATAATAAATAATATGAGAAGAGGAAAATTTAATCTTGAGCCTAAAATTAACCTGAACTGAGCCTTACATATAAATATTACGTTAATTGTTATATTTTTTTTTTTAAAGTTAAATATTTTGAATGAATGATATTTGCAAAGTGGTACTTCACCTGGTTCCTTAGCGGGTAAGTGGTACTCAACAAAAAACAAAAAAAAAGGTTGAGAACCCCTGGTCTATACTATTGTATAACCTATTCTATTGTATAGAATAGGGTATGCAATAGTATACACTATAGAATAGAATGGGGTATACAATAGTCTAGCAGTATAGAACCAAAGAGTCCCGGGTCAGTCCCGTTCAGTGTGAACGGGCCTGACCCGGGAATTTCCCGGGTCTATGCTGCAGTGTGAACAGGATCCCCACTGCTGTGCTGCCGGTTTTTGCTGGGGTGTCAATGTGAACACGGTATAAATGAGTTACAATCTTCCACAAGAATCTGGTTCTAAAAGACAGGTTTGCAATGCAATGGCTGCATGGTTTTGAGAACAATACCCCAATTATGAGAGTCTTAATCGTTAAAAGGGTTTATATGATCCAGTCAAGCAGAAGAAGCCGATCTCGCCCGCCTGTGTCCTGGATCAATCTTTGATTATATGATGAACCAGAAACACTCTGCCCTTCCTAGTACACTATATGAACAAAAGTATTTGGCCACACCTGTTAAGTACTGAAATGTTTCAATAAGACTCATTGCCACAGGTGTATAAAATCAAGCACCTAGCCAAGAAGTCTGCCTTTGCAAACAATTATGATACAAAATGGGTAATCCTGAAGAGCTTAGTGACTTAAAGCATGGTACTGTGACAGGATGCCACCTTTCCAATATGACAGTTTGTGAAATTTTATCCCTGCTGGATATTCCACAGTCAACTGTAAGCGATATTAAAAAGCAGAAGCTTTTATGAACAGCAGCAACTAAGCCACAAAGCGGAAGACCACGTAACATCACAGAGCGGGGTCAACGACTGCTAAGGCGCATTGTGCATAAAGGTCGCCACGCTCTGCTGATTCCATAGCTGTAGAGTAACAAACTTCCACCTGCATTAACGTAAGCATAAAAATTGTGCAGCTGGCGCATAATGGAATGGGTCCAACATCAGTGCCTGACCTCATAAATGCTCTATAGAATGAATGGGCATAAATTCCCACAAAAACACTGCAAAATCTTCAGGAAAGTAGTGATGGATAGGTCATGAACAATTTAACTAATCTAGTGACCTAGGTCATTTAGTTCATAATGAACTAAATGAAGTGGAAGAGAGGAGTCAATCACTAGACAGTAAGATGAAGCACAGCAGCTCCTGCAAAATCATTCACTGCCATTTGCTTTTACCGTAATCATGAGTCTATACCTAAAAATCACCAGAGATGGCACTGCTGAGCTCAGACTCTTTAGCAGTTCATCTGCACTATATTCTTCAGTAATTTATCTAGTTCATTTAATTCACTAGTTCCAAGAGCTGGCAAGAACATTAGTTCACCATGAACTTAAATATGAGTGAGGGAGCGAGCAGTTAGACAGATTTTTTTTTTTTTTTTTATTAACAGTCATAACAAAACCAAAAAGCTAACAGTATTAGTGCATTTATACGAATAGAACAGATCTGTCTCCTATTTTAACTTTATTCACTTCTCTGTAACATAGCCAATGATCTAATGAACTAAACAAACTAATCTTCTGAATGAACAAATCTCTAAAATGAACTACATTTCTCATCACTAGTCGAAAGCCTCCCAGGAAGAGTGGAAGCTGTTATATCTGCAAAAGGGGGACCAACTCCATATTAAAGTTTATTTATTTGAATACAATGCCATTACAGTTCCTGCTTTTTTAACAGTCAGGTGTCCAAATACTTTTGTCCATATAGTGCATAGTTCTCATACCAGGGACCTTCCTTTAGATCAGGGGTTCTAAACCCCGTCCTCATGTACCACTAACAGTCCATGTTTTCCAGGTCTCCTCATAATCACAAGTAATACGTGTTCCACTTGTTAATCTTTTCACATATAGCAGTCAGAACATACCTGTTCTCCGGCAAGGAGACCTGGAAAAGCTGTGCTGTTCGTGGTACTTGAGGACAGGGTTGAGAACCCCTGCATTAGTTACAGGACCAGATCCAGACTACCACATGCTTTCCATCTGAACAAGAGAGGGGAGTGAACTGACCGTCATTCCCCTCTCTCGTACGGAACACGTGTGACTAACGCGGCCATAAAGGGTAACTGGATACAGGAGCACCAACAGCAGCTTGCAAAGCAGCGAAGATACATATATAGATGTATTGTGACTTTGAAGCTTAGGTGAGTATGCAGGGTTATTAAGCAGACTAGAAGTTTGCAAACTGTAGTATACAGAGTAGACTTCAAGTTCACAAGCTGCAGGTTTGGAAACGTCCACTCAAAAACTGTTGACACAAACAGCTACCTTGAATATGGTACCTGCCGTTTAGCTAAATGGAGCAACAACATTGTTTATTCACAGTTCCTGCGTTTACACAGGAACTGTTTTGACCAAAGTGTCTTTGAGAGACAGGCAAATTACAGAGATCGATTTAAAGAAGGAAACTACCCTAAAAAAATTTGTTGAAAATCTTTGAAAGGGAACGGAGAGTCTTTACTGACTTATAATATAAAAAGTACCAGTTCTGCTTTATATGATAAACTTATCTGTCCCTTTGTCACTTCCTATAACCACTAGTGGAACAATATAAAAGAACATCATATCTAAGCACTGGCCAATTTTGTCCCTAGACCCAATTCTGTCAACTAAACAAAGATAAACCTGATGTCTTATTTAGACAAGCTAGGAGTGTCAAATTGTATATATCTCCCCTAACCATCTGGAACCTGTGGCACAGGAAAGATCTATGGTACTACCTAAATCAAAGGGGTTTTATCCTTGTGGATAGTGTAAGGTTTGTAGACATGCCCACAAGGAAAAGAACATTTTACAACTTAGCTGGAAACACATTCAGCATTTAAAAATTATATGAATTGCTTAAGTACCTTTGTTGTTTATCTATTTGTATGAGGGTGCGGCTTGAAATATGATGGGACGACTAAAAAACCCCTTAAAAGTATGAAGTTTGTAACATATGAATATGGTTTATGGTTTTAAATTCATAAAATTTAAAACCATAGTGTTCCACGTCATTATACCCAGCACCATGGTGGTAAAGATGGACCTGAAAGTCTGAGGATTAAAGCCATTGAAACAGTTCTGAAGGACAATAGAGGGGGTGACTTTGAAAATTGGCCCAGAGAGTCATTCTGGATTCTTACATCAGATATCTTGTGTCCGAACGACTTAAATGAAGGATATGACATTACCCAATTATTATAAAAAATATTTATTTCCAATTTGTCTATGAATACATTTTCATCCTATTTGTATTTTTATATTTGTTCTATGTGAAATTTTTCAATTAGCTTCACACATCTGAGGTGCAAAGCTAATCCTGCAAATTTATTTATCTATGGGGTGCGCATAAAAATCCGCAAATTTTTGCGCAGTGTAAGCTTTTTCTCATCTTTGTGGCAAATTGAATCAGGCCCAATAGTGTATTCTATAGCCATTTTTTTGCACTTTGTATAAAGCTATGTATGATTAGGTATGGTTTACCCTGCTGATATACTGAGTATTTTCATTCCTTAACCAATTATACTAGTTCTTAAACTATTTATTTTTCCTGCTTATTGAGAATTTAAACAGTTTTTGTAGACTTTTTTTTCCCCAGATAAGTTGTTTTTGGTTCTTTGACATGCAACCATTCAAGTAATGGCCATATTGAATTAAACTGGTCAGCAATGATTTTGTCACATTGCTTTGTGCGTTTTTATCGGTGCATTCTCTGTGCAGACTTCAACAATGTTCACGTATTCTTCCTATCACCTATAGTTTTGAAGCCATGCCCACTTCAAGAGTGCAGTGTTACCGGTTAATATAGTGTTTATGGGGATTGCCAGCTCCTGGTGGGTGGGTCAAGTGAGTCTTTTAATGTAAGTTAATCAGTTAATCTTGAAATCCCTGAGGTGACATTTGAATTCACTCTTGAAGCAGTGCTATGAGCTCTACTTTGGATTTAAAGTTGCTGACCAAGACAAGGACTGGGCTCCTCATATTTGCTGCATCACCTGTCTCAGGCATATCACAGGATGGTCAAAGGGTGCTTGGCACATGAAGTTTGCAGTTCCAATGATACGGTGAGAACCAAAAGACCACTTCGCAGACTGCTACTTTTGCCTAATAAACATTGTGGGCTTAGACAATTGCCTGCCCGGATTTAGCGCCCACCATGAGCCTCATACCGGTGCCAAAGCCTCCAAAAATGTTTGGACGTCAAAGAGATGAACATGAAATGAGGCCTGCAGAGCATGTCGAGGATAAGGCAAGAAGCGACCCAACGTTTGAGTCTCCTAAACCCCATCTTGTTACACAAGGGGATCTCAATGACCTTGTCAGAGATGTAAACCTGTCTAAAAAGGCAAGAACAACTTTTATGGTCAAGATTAAAAGGCTGGAATCTCCTTCACCATGACACAAAAGTTGTGTTTTCAGGAATAGACATAACGGGCCGTATTCACAGATCCATTTTTTAAAGATACGCAATTATACGCACGGCCGGAGCAAGGAAACACCCAACAACCCCAACACTCCCCTGTGGCCATTGGTTACGAGTTCATAGACCACTCTGTTCTACTCATGTGTATTTACGAGCGTACATGTGCTCCGTCCATGCGATTCTTGATAACCGCGCCTCATTTAAATGCCTCCCCCACCCACTTTTATGTCAATTTTTCCATATGTCTGATTTCCGTGCATATGTTCCCAAGTGCGATTCACATGTACGTCCGTTAGGCACTTCCGTGTGTATAGTCAACAAATTACGTACATAAAGTTACTACACATGTGCAGTTGATTCGATCCTAAATATAAGCACGGAACTTCCCTCAAAAAGAGATCTCTGAATACGGCCCAATGACTATAAGGATTTCTTTGCACTGGAAGATGAACTTGTATGTTGCCATGATGTGTGTTCTGTAATGGAAGCACTTGGTTAACCAGTACAAAATAAGGATTAGCTCCTTCCTATTCATGGATTCTTCCAAAGTCAGCTTGAAAGCTGTGCCACTCCACAACAGCAACAAGTTATCCTCAGTATCACTAGCTCATGATGCTGTAATGAAGTAAACATATGGGAACATGGAACTTCTGTTGAATAAAATCAGATATGAAGAGCACCAATGGCATGTCAGTTGTGACTTAAAAGTAATTTCACGTACTTTAATAAGTGCTGTTTAGAATTAATGTCTTACCTATCTGACTTGTTAAACCATGTCTGCACTTCATTCCCCTTCCCCCCCTTTTGATAGGGCAAATGTATATTTTGAAGCGTCATCCGTTTGAGGTGTTATCCCCGCAACACCTTAATTTCCCATGCATTTACTGCCTATCCGACGGGCCTACTCCACATCCCATTGCTCTCAATAATCCAATGACCCTACTTACCCCCTACCTCCATCCTTTCCCCTTCCCCTCCTGTGGTGAGCTCACCCTCTCCCTAACACCCTCCCCCCCTATTTTAGATCCCCCAAACAGACCGTTTCCCCAGTCCCAGCCGCCCGCGCTTTGCGTCTGACTCGGCCCGGCCGGACCATGCTACCCCATAGAGCCTTTGGGCTCTTTGCTGGCACCCCTTTCGTTGTGCTCTTTATGCACTCCCCTTTTACCCCGTTGCCAGCACCTAGGACAGAGATGTCGCCTATCCTTCTGCCTGACCGCCATTCCCCTCCCCCCCTCCTTTTCCCAAGATCACAGCTCTTCCCTTACACTTAATTGGAGATACACGGTTGTCTGTCTAATTTACATGCCTACCCTCATCCTGTACTGCAAATGCTCCTTCTCTTCCGCATCCCATGACTCTCCGCATTACTTCATATAACGTTAAGGGCCTTAACTCGCCCCTCAAAAGAACCAAGCTCCACACTTATTTAAAGGTCCTCAGGACAGATATTGCCTTCATCCGGAACTTAAGTCCCGCTTATTCCCCCTTACTTTCCATGCCTGCGATTGCCGCCAGAAAAAGCGAGGAGTCGCTATTCTATTCTCCAAACATATTACCTTTCAACCTGAGGCGGTCCACCGTGATGTGAACGGGAGATACTTAGTCTTGGTAGGTCTGCTGAATAATCTCCCTTGCACACTAGTGAACGTTTATGCCCCGAATATTGGCCAACCCCATTTTTATCAGCGTCTTGGGACGCTTCTATCTCAGGTCCGAACAGGGGACCTCATCGTTGCGGGGGACTTTAACTCAGTGCACATTGCCTCCCTGGATAGACTGATCCCCAACACATCTCGCCCTGATCCTAGAGATGCCCTCAATTCCAAGGCGCTCCGCGATTTCATGAAGCTTCATCACCTCTACAACTCCTGGAGTACGCGATCCCTTAGCTAAGGACTACTCCTTTTTTTCCCCACCCCCACTCTTCATACTCCCGCATTGACATGGTCCTGCTCAGCCACAATCTCACCATAAAACTTATGGCTGCCCATATCTTTCCCCGCACCTGGTCCAATCATGCCCCAATAGCTGCCGACCTCACAAACCCACTCAATCCACCCCCACGCTCCACTTGGCGTATAAATGACTCGATTCTACGGGACCGAGATCACTTCACCAGCCTTAGTGCCTTGTTGGAAGAATATTTTTCACTCAACTCCCCTTCCACTACTTCACCCATGACCTTGCGGAACGCCTATAAAGCGGTAATGCGAGGTCACCTTATAGCCATCGCTGCCAGAAATAAACGGGAATAAAACATCCCACCTTACGGACGCACTGGCAGCATTGGGGTCGTCGCATAAAACCTCTCAGAATCCGGCTATCCTTGCTCAGATTGCATCTTTAAGAGCAGAACTTAACACCCTCCTCACTGCTCAAGCGGCGAACAAATTGCGGTGGCTAAAGCAATCCTTCTATGAAAAGGGGGACAAGGCGGATAGATTTCTAGCTTCCAAACTGCGCTCAAGACTATCTGCCCATAATGTCCTGGCTATTAAGTCGCCTACTGGTACCCTTCTGCACGATCCACAAGAAATTTGTAGGACTTTCCAGCAATTCTATCACAGTCTCTACAACCTGCCTACTCTACCAACTGCTCCCTCCTCTAGCCCTAGACCTTCCGTCATTGAAAATTTTCTTGCCCATGTCAACCTCCCCTCCATCCCGACCAGGTTGCTTCTCTAAATTAAGAAATCTCATTAGACGAGATCGCTGGCAATAAAGTCACAAAAAGCCCTGTCTGGTACCCCTTGGCCCCTTGAGACACTGGAGGCTAGGATAATAGTAATACCTAAAGAAGGAAAAGACCCTCAACTCTGCACGAGCTATAGGCATATCTCCCTTCTTAATACAGACATAAAACTCTATGCTAAAGTTCTGGCCACCAGACTAAATGTTGTCCTGGCCTCTGTAATCCACTATGATCAGGTAGGTTTTATTCCAGGAAGGCAAGCCAGAGACAATATTCGGCGAGCCCTGACCCTCATTCACGTGGCTAGAACTCGTGGCGGCCCCTCGGTGGTCCTGTCCCTGGACGCTGAGAAGGCGTTTGATAGAATCTCCTGGACCAAGCCCTGCAGAAATATGGCCTCTGTGGCCCATTTTTGGACGGCATCCGGTCCTTATATTCTTGTCCCTCTGCGTGGGTAATGGTGAACGGTTCCCCTTCACCGGTGCTACACATCAGCAATGGTACCAGTCAGGGCTGCCCCCTTTCCCCTCTAATTTTTGCCCTGGCCCTCGAACCCTTTGCGGCGGCTATTCGCCAGTCACCAGATATATCAGGTATCCAAATTGGGCATCAGGACTACAAGCTCTCTCTTTTTGCAGATGATGTGTTGCTTACCCTGACCAATCCACGAATTTCTAAAAATTTACTAAAATCAAAGAGAACGCGTACAAAATTTATTATAGGTCACCCTCGAGCGTCTCTTGAAGATTTTCCCCTCCTCCTCCTCCCCCCAGTGCTGGCGCCACTGAGGAGAGGTTGGAACGCTCCTTCACATATGGTGGACCTACCCTACTTTAACTCCATTCTGGGATATGGTTCATTCCCTCTCAATGGCCCTTCTCCCATGCTCGCCTCCTAAAAATCCTTGGATTTATCTATGTTACCTCATCCCCGACACAGACACCTCATCCCGTAAACTGGCCTCGCATGTTTTGGCTGCAGCCAATTGTCTTATTGCTAAAGTCTGGAAGCGGTCAGCCCCCCCTCCCTACGCGCCCTAACCTCGTATATTTGGTTTATCGCAGGCATGGAAAGAATGACGGCCTACTTGAAGGGTACAGAGGACGCCTACTACAAAGTGTGGACTCCTTAGTTCAATTTACAATCTCCCGCCCAGCCCCCTTGAGGGATTAACTTGCAACCTAGTTAATCGTGAGACTCCATCCCTAACCTCCTTTAACCGTGTATCTCCCCCTCCCCCTTCTTTATTACAGGATACATCTATGATTGTAGAATGCTCTATTGTTCACCTTGTTGTAATAACTTTAAAGATACTATAGCAGCTTTTGTATGTTTACAACTGATGTTCCTTTCTCTGTATTTGCTGCTTCAATAAAAGAAAGTTTAAAAAAAAATAAAAAAGTCATTTCCCGCCTGCTGGGCCAACAGCTTTTTTACACAAAGTACTGCAGTGAGGTTTTCTGTGTGAGTGGGACAGCAGAGACCGCACAAGCCCTTATGTTTGATAGCAGTGGGCAAAGCGAACTTCACTGACTCTGGGAGTGAAAAATGTTGTTAGTACCCCACTTGTTAATCAAGAAAAAGTCCATCTGCCCCCGCTGCATATAAAGCTGGGCCTTGCCAAGAACTTTATCAAAGCACTGGATAAGAGTGGACTTACCTTTGCCTACTTAAGAAATTCTTGAGTCTCGGTGAGGAAAAGCTTAAAGAGGGGATCTTTGTTGGTCCTCAGATTAGAGAATGGATTCTTGATGTGCGAGTTGATGGCATGCTTAATCCATATGAGAATGCATGGGAGGTTCTCAAGAACATTTTGCCACAACTTCTTACCAAACAATAAGGCAGACAACTACATAGAGCTGGTGGAAAATCTCTTAACATCTTACAAGACCATGGGTTGTGACATGTCTCTAAAAGTCCACATCTTGGACTCACACCTGGACTTCTTCCCAGCTAATCTTTGGGCAGTTAGTGTTGAACATGGCGAACGGTTCCACCAGGACATTTCCATTATTGAAAAGCAGTATCAGGGTAAGTGGAGTCCAATAATGCTGGCTGACTACTGTTGGACACTTAAAATGTTGATGCATGATTTTCTTCTGTGATTTATCTCAAGAACACCTCTCAAGTGTGCTAGTTGTGCAACATGCCTGTGTTGTTAATACATGTAATGTTGTAAACTTGAACTGAGGCTCACTCCAAATCCTTATGTGCTATGTAATTCTAAAACGCTTGTATACAGTGCATAAGTCATTATGCAATGCACTCATATGCACTCCTGTGACAATAAATTAAGATAATTTTATCCAGTGTTATTAAGAACAAGTTTGCATCACATAACTTTAATTTCTCAGTTTTTACTTCTGCTGAGGCTTTTTACAACCCAAGTTTTTCATCTTAATATTCTTGATATGCAGCAAGGTGTAAGCTTACCCATCTTTTTTTTTAAATAATATAAGTTTTGTTTTTGGTTTTTTTTTAATAATGTAAGGTTTGCTTCTTAAGAGTGTTGGTCTTTGCCAAATATTTGTTTCGTTTTCAGCACTGAGCATGCAACCGACAAAGTTTTCTCTGCATTTGTTTATATTGGGAATTTTTGCTCTATAAATTGTACTATCACTTGCATGAGGCTACGTTACCCCTTTTTATAAATAGCGAACCATGTGCACTGTCTTATACTCAGTGATTGGGCCGCTTTTGCGATCCAATCACAGCTTGTAAGGCGTTCCCCGCCTCCCTCCCCATGCTTTACTAATACCCCAACAGGGAGCCGATTTTGGACAGACTTTGACTGCTTTTAATACCTCGCTATTTAGAATACTTTTGAAGTTTCTCTGTGTATCCGGACTACAACTTGGGACTCGTTACACCGTATAGTTCCTGAACTCAGATGAACGGGATACTTCTCATTGGAGAGACAACCAACAGCAGCTTCCGATCTTCTACCACGTGAGTTACTCACTAGAGTGGTGGGATGATTAATATTCTGCTGTGAGGGAGGATTCCCATTACTGATCCTCAATGATTTGCAGCCAATTTTACTCAATTGTATAGATTCCAAGCTCCAATTTGCACCTAAAGGAGCTTGTTACAACGATGGGCTCCTCAATCCACTCAGACACCAAGCTGCCGATTTTTTATTCTGGACTCAGTTAGCACTATCAGGTGTTTTGTCCATATAACAGACATTACATGGAACTTATTTGACAGCTGGATCACAACGGATTTGAATCCACTTTTGTGTCTCTAAACCATCAAAGCTTCACTAGCATAATTAATCATACCGGTATTGACATACAGTAAGTGTTTTTATTATTTCTGGTCCATCATTTTATTATTGTTATTTAATTGTACCAATAAATTATATCTATTTTCTTTCTTGTCTACATGTGATATTCTTATCTAGCGCTACCTAGATTATATTTATTGTTTCTTGTTTGATCAGATTGGCAGTGGCTGATCCTAGGTCCTAGTGCTCTGATATTTAGATCTTTTACTCCCTGGTATAAACTCTCCTTATCACGTTTATTTGTTTATTACCCCAGCAATCGGACAAGCAATATTACGTGGCGTCATGCAAGTGGTTACGTTATTTCTTGCGTTATTTACCTGGAAGCTTGTGGTCCCTGGCATTACCGAACTCTAAGACTGACCAGGACGCTGGCTGCCGTCTAAGAATGGTGATTTTTGGCTATAGGACTTCCCTTTTTTTTTAAATTTTCTGTTTGAAAATTATTTCACTTAGTGCACTATGGGGCACCTGTTTCTCTTTTCTATTTTGCGTTATTTGAAGCTTGTGGTCCCTGGCATTACCGAACTCTAAGACTGACCAGGACGCTGGCTGCCGTCTAAGAATGGTGATTTTTGGCTATAGGACTTCCCTTTTTTTTTAAATTTTCTTTTCGAAAATTATTTCACTTCACTT